>OU466860.2:66961501-67089001 GCA_911865555.2 Thlaspi arvense
TTGAGTTTTTTCTTTAATTTAAATGTCATGATATGTGTATTAACACACACACAATAAAATGATAAATTATCGTGTTTTTTAATTTTTTTGTCAAGATGTGTGTATTAACACACACACAAGAAAATATTAAAATTTTGAGTTTTTTTTTAATTTTCTTCTCAAGATATGTGTACTAGCACACACACAAAAAATGTTATAATTTTGAGTTTTTAATTTTCTTGCCAAAATATGTGTATTAACAAACACACAAGAAAATATTAAATTTTCGAGTTTTTTAAATTTTATTGTCCAGATATGTGTATTAACACACACATATGTTAAATTTTTGAGTTTTTTTAAATTTATTTTTCGAGATATGTGTATTAACACACACATAAGAAATTTTTTAATTTTTGAGTTTTTTAAATTTTCTTTTCCAGATGTGTGTGTGTTAACACACACAAGAAAATGTTAAAATTTTAAGTTTTTATTATTTTTTTTATCAAAATATGTGTACTAAAACGCACAAAATATGTTAAATTTTTGATTATTTTAATTTTCTTAGCAAAGTTTGTGTAGTAACACACACATAAGAAAATAATTAATTTTTTGAGTTTTTTAAAAACTTTTCTTGTCAAGATGTGTGTATTAACAAACACAAGAAAATATTAAAATTTTCAAGTTTCGTTCAGGGAATTTTTCCTTCTTAAGTTTGCAGGACTGATTTTTTTTTTTTTATGTCAAGATGTGTGTATTAACACAGACATAAGTAAATGTTAAATTTCCGAGTTTTGAATTTTTACTTTCAAGATATGTGTATTAACACACACACAAAAATGTCTACAATGCGAGTTGTTTTCAGCTCTGCCCCAATATGCTCTCCGAGAAGTGGTGTCGATCGATACTCTGCTACAATATGCTCTCCGACATTATCTTTTCAGCATCAACTTTAACATAGCTCCAAAAGGTTTTAAAATCTCTAGTTATGCTCCAAAAGTACCTGAACCTACAAAGACTCTAAAAGACTCGAAATATACCAAAAAGACTCTATAAAAAAGACTTATATCATGGTCAAAAACAGGTCAAAACCATGATATATCACGAGGTTTTTAACTTTTCTTTTCAAGCATACACACAAGAAAATGTTAAATTTTCAAGTGATTTTTTAAATTTTCTTGTCAAGATATGTGTATTAACACACACACACACACACACACACACACACACACACACACACACACAAATAATATTAAATTTTGTAGTTTTTTTATTTTCTTGCCAAGACATGTGTATTAACACACACAAGAAAATGTTAAATTTTTAAGTTTTTTTTAATTTTCTTGCCAAGATGTGTGTATTAACACACACACACACACACACACACACACAAGAAAATGTTAAATTTTTGAGTTTTTTTTTTTGGTAGGAGTGTGAGAGACAATGTCCCTCACTTTTTATTCAAATCAAAAAACAACTTATAAAATGACTTTACGAACTTGTGCTACACCATTAGCATCATCCAACAAAACCAGGCTAATACTTTCCAGAACAGACTCAAAATACAGAAAACCTAAGGGAAGAGAGAAAGCATAATTTGCTAGGCTATCAGCTAGCTTATTTGCTTCCCGATAAACCTGTTTCACTCGGACGATCCAGTCCATGTATATAAAGCTATAGCACATGTGTGCTAGGAAAGATAAAGGGTGTTGCTCACTAACCCCTTTAGTCAAGAATCCGACGACAAGCTCTGAATCTACCTCTAACTCCAATCTGGTGATTCGCTTTTCCCAAGCTATGTAAAATCCATAATACACGCCCCATAACTAAGCTAAGGGTGCAAAGCAAATCCCAATATTCAAGGCAATCCCCCCACACCATTCGCCAGATCCATCTCTTAACACACCTCTCGCTGTTGCTAAACCCGGGTTCCCAAGAGAGGCTCCATTTGTGTTTAGCTTAAATTTTTGAGTTTTTTTTTTAATTTTTCTTATCAAAATATGTGTACTAACGCACACACAAAATATGTTAATTTTTTGAGTTTATTAATTTTCTTACCAAGATGTGTGTATTAACACACACATAAGAAAATGATAAATTTTTGAGTTTTTTTTTAAATTTTCTTGTCAAGATGTGTGTATTAACACACACACAAGAGAATATTAAAATTTTCGAGTTTCTTTCTGGGAATTTTTCCCTTTTAAGTTTGCAGGACTAATTTTATTATTTTATGATCAAGATGTGTGTATTAACATACACATAAGTAAATGTTAAATTTCCAAGTTTTTCAATTTTATTGTCAAGATATGTGTATTAACACACAGAAATATTTAATTTACGAGTTTTTTAATATTTCTTGTTAAGATGGGTGTATTAACACACATACAAGAAATGTTAAAATTTTAAGTTTTCATATTTTTCTGGTCAATATATGTGTACTAACACACACAAACACACACAAAAATGTTAAGTTTTTGAGTTTTTAATTTTCTTGCCAAGATGTGTGTATTAACACACAGAAGAAAATGTTAATTTTTCTTAATTTTTTTAATTTTCTTATCAAGATGTGTGCATTTAACACACACACACACAACACACACAAGAAAGTGTTAAATTTTCATTTTTTTTTAATTTTCTTGCCAAGATGTGTGTATTAACACACACACACACACAAGAAAATGTTAAAGTTTCGAGTTTCTTTCCATGAATTTTTCCTTCTTATTTTTTTTTATTTTCTTGTCAAGATTTGTGTATTAATATCACACCCACAAGAAAACGTTAAATTTCTGAGTTTTTAAATTTTTCTGTCATGATATGGGTATTAACACACACAAAAATATGTTAAATTTGCAGGTTTTTTTAAATTTTCTTGCCAAGTTGTGTGTATTAACACTCACAAGAAAATATTATATTTTCTATTTTTCTTAATTTTCTTGTCATGATGTGTATTAACACATACACACACAAACAAAATAGTTAAATTTTCGAGTTTTAATTTTCTTTCGAAGATGTATGTATTAACACAAACATAATAAAATGCTAAATTTCTGATTTTTTTCTATAATTTTTTGTCAAGATATGTGTATTAACACACACAAAAAATGTTCAATTTGCGAGGTTTTTAAATTTTCTTGTCAAAATATGTGTATTAACACACACACAAGAAAAGGTTAAATTTTCGAGTTTTTTTTAATTTTTTGTCAAGATATGTGTATTAACACACACACAAAAAATATTATATTTTGTAGTTTTTTTTATTTCTTGCCAAGATGTGTGTATAAACACACACAAGAAAATGTTAAAATTTTGAGTTTTTTTTTAATTTTTTTCAAGATATGTGTATTAACACACACAAAAACTGTTCAATTTGCGAGGTTTTTAATTTTTCTTGTCAAGATATGTGTATTAACACACACACAAGAAAAGGTTAAATTTTCGACCTTTTTTTTTACTTTTTTTGTCAAGATATATGTATTAACACATACACAAAAGATATTATATTTTGTAGTTATTTTATTTTCTTGCCAAGATGTGTGTATAAACACACACAAAAAATGTTAAAATTTTAAGTTTTTGTTTTTAGTTTTCTTCTCAAGATATGTGTACTAGCACACATACAAAAAATCTTAAAATTTTGAGTTTTTAATTTTCTTGCCAAGATGTGTGTATTAACAAACACACAAAAATATATTAAATTTTTGAGTTTTTAAACTTTCTTGACCGGATATGTGTATTAACACACACATAAGAAAATATTAAATTTTTGAGTTTTTTAAATTTTTTTTGCACACAAGGAAATGTTAAATTTTTGAGTTTTTTAATTTTTTTTTCTAAGATGTGTGTATTAACACACACACGAGAAAATGTTAAATTTTTGAGTTTTTGTTTTTTGTTTTTTTTTATCAAAATATGTGTACTAAAAAACAAAAAATATGTTAAATTTTAGATTATTTTAATTTTTTTGCCAAAATGTGTGTAGTAACACACACATAAGAAAATAATTAATTTTTTAGTTTTTTAAAACTTTTCTTGTCAAGATGTATGATTAACACACACAAGAAAATATTAAAATTTACAAGTTTCTTTCAGGGAATTTTTCCTTCTTAAGTTTGCAGGACTAGTTTTTTTTATTTTCATGTCAAGATCTGTGTATTAACACAGACATAAATAAATTTTAAATTTCCGATTTTTAAATTTTACTCTCAATATATGTGTATTAACACACACAAATAAATGTTTACGATGCGAGTTTTTTCTGGCTCTGCCCCAATATGCTCTCTGAAAAGTGGTGTCGATCGATACTCTGCTCCAATATGCTCTCCGACTTGGTTTTTTCAGCATCAGTTTCAACATAGCTCTAAAAAGTTCCAAAATCTTCAATTATGCTCCAAACGTACCGAACCTACAAAGACTCGAAAAATACCAAAAAGTCTCTATAAAAAGGACTTGTATCATGGTTAAAAACCGGTAAAAACCATGAAATATCACGAGGTTTTTAATTTTTCTTGTCAAGATATGTGTATTAACATACACACAAGTAAATGTTAAATTTTAGAGTTTTTTTTAAATATTTTTGTTAAGATATGTGTATTAACACATACACACAAAATATTAAATGTTGTAGTTTTTTATTTTTTTGCCAACATGACAAGAAAATGAGTTTTTATTTTTAATTTTCTTGTCAAGATATGTGTATTAACATAGATACAAAAAATGTTAAATTTTCGAGTTTTTAAATTTTCTTGCCAAGATGTGTGTATAAACGCACACACAAGAAAATATTAAAATTTTTGTGTTTTTTATTAATTTTCTTGTCAAGATACTAACACACACAAAAAAATATTAAATTTTTGAGTTTTATAATTTTTTGCCAAAATATCTGTATTAACACACACACACACACACCAGAAAATGTTATATTTTCGATTTTGTTTTTTAATTTTTTTGTCAAGATATGTGTATAAACACACACACACACACACACAATTTGTTTTAAATTTTCGAGATCTTTAATTTTCTTTCCAATATGTGTGTATTAATACACACACAAGCAAATGTTAAATTTTTTAGTTTTCTTAATTTTCTTGTCAAGATATGACTACTAACACACACACACAAAATATGTTATATTTTCAAATTTTTTAATTTTCTTGTTAAAATGTGTATATTAACCCACAAACAATAAATGTTAAATTTCTGATTTTTTTTAATTTTCTTGCTAAGATGTGTGTATTAACATACACAGAAGAAAATGTTAAATTTTCAAGTTTCTTTCAGGAAATTTTTCCTTCTAAGTTTGCACGACTAATTTTATTATAGTCTTGTCAAGATGTGTGTATTAACACACACACACACGAAAAAATTTCAAATTTCTGAATTTTTAAATTTTCATGTCAAGATATGTGTATTAACACAAACAAAATAATGTTAAAATTGTGAGTTTTTTAATTTTTCTTGTCAAGATGTGTGTATTAACACACACACATGCAAAATGTTAAATTTGTGAGTTTTTATTTTTTTAATTTTTCTTGCCAAGATTTGTGTATTAACACATACCCACACACATACACACTTACACACACACACAGATACACACACACACACACACACACACACACACACACACACACACACACACACACACACACACACACACACACACACACACACACACACACTCACACACACACACACACAAATGTTAAATTTTTGAGATACTTTCTGTGAAAATTTTCCTTCTTAACTTTGCAGGACTAGATTTTTTATTTTATTCGTAAGATGTGTGTATTAACACATACACAAGAAAATGTTAAATTTTCAATTTTTTTAATTTTTGTTGTCAAGATGTGTGTAATAACACACACACAAGAAAATATTTATTTTTTTAATTTTCTTATCAAGATATGTGTTTTAACACTCATAACAAATGTTAAATTTTTGAGTTTTTAAATTTTCTAACCAAGATGTTTATATAAACACACACGAAATTATTATTATTTTTAGTTTTTTTTTAATTTTCTTGTCCAAATATGGGTATACACACACACACACACACACAAATGTTGAATTTTCGAGTTTTTTAATTATCTTGCGAAGATGTAGAAAATGTTAAATTTTTGAGTTTTTTAAATTTTCTTATCTAGATGTGTGTATTAACACACATACATTTTTTAATTTTTTTGCCAAAATGTATGTATTAACACACACACAAAAAATGTTAAAATTTCGAGTTTCTTTCTGTAAAATTTTCCTTCTTAACTTTGCAGGACTAATTTTTATTTCTAGACAAGATGTGTGTATTAAAACACACACACACACACACACACACACACACACACACACACACACACACACACACACACACACACACACACACACACACACACACACACACACACACACACACACACACACACACACACACACACAAAAAATGTTATATTTTGCGTGGTTTTTAAATTTTTCTTATCAAGATATGTGTATTACACAGAAAAAATTATTAAATTTTGCATGGTTTTTAATTTTTATTGCCAAGATGTGTGTAATAACACATACAGAAAAAAATGTTATATTTTTTAAGTTTTTCTTTAATTCTTTTGTCAAGATATGTGTATTAATATACACACAAAAATGTTAAATATTTTAGTTTTCTTAATTTTCTTAATTTTCTTGTTAAGATATGTGTACAAACACACATACTAAATATGTTAAATTTTTGTATTTAATAATTTTCTTGCCAAAATATGTATATTTACACACACATAAGAAAGTGTTAAATTTTTGAGTTTTTTTTCAATTCTCTTGTCCAGATATATGTATTAACACACACAAGAAAATTTTATATTTTCAAATGTTTTAATTTTCTTGCCAAAATGTATGTATTAACACATACACAAAAAATGTTAAAATTTCGAATTTCTTTCTGTAAAATTTTCCTTCTTAACTTTGCGGGACTAATTTTTATTATCTTGTCAAGATGTGTGTATTAACACACATACAAGAAAATGGTAAATTTTTAATATTTAAAATTTTCCTGTCAAGATATGTGTGTTAACACATAGACAAGAAAATGTTAAGTTTTTGAGTTTTTTAAATTTTCTTGTCCAGATGTGTGTGTAAACACACACACACACACAAGAAAATGTTAAATTTTTGAGTTTTTTAATTTTCTTGCAAAGATGTGTGTATTAGCACACACACAAGACATGTTAAATTTTTGAGTTTTCATAATTTTCTTGTCAATAAATGCACACACACGCACGCACGCACGCACGCACCCTCGCACGCACCCTTGCATGCACGCACGCACGCACGCACCCTCGCACGCACGCACGCACGCACGCACACGCACGCACGCACGCACGCACGCACGCACGCATGCACACACGCATGCACGCACGCACGCACGCACGCACGCACAAACGCACGCACGCACACACTCACGCACGCACGCACGCACACACGCACGCACACACACACACACACACACACACACACACACACAAATGTTAAGTTTTTTAATTATCTTGCCAAGATGTCTGTATTAACACACAAAAGAAAATGTTAATTTTTTGAAGTTTTTTCAAATTTCTTGACAAGATGTGTGCATTTAACACACACACACACAACACACACACACATACACACACACACACACACACACACACACAAAAATGTTAAATTTTCAATTTTTTTAATTTTCTTGTCAAGATGTGTGTATTAACACACACACAAAAAAATGTTAAAGTTTTGAGTTTCTTTCCAAGAATTTTTTCTTCTTAAGTTTGCAGGATTAATTTCTTTATTTACTAGTAAAGATTTATGTATTATTATCACACCCACAAAAAAACGTTAAATTTCTGAGTTTTTAAATTTTTCTGTCAAGATATGCGTATTAACACACACAAAAACATGTTAAATTTGCGAGTTTTTTAATTTTTCTTGCCAAGTTGTGTGTATTAACACACACACACAAGAAAATGTTATATTTTTGATTTTTTTAATCTTCTTTTCATGATATGTGTATTAACACACACACACACACAAAGTTAAATTTTCAAGTTTTTTAATTTTCTTGCAAAGATGCACACACACATAAGAAAATGCTAAATTTCTGAGTTTTTTTTTTAAATTTCTTGTCAAGATATGTGTATTAACACACACAAAAAATGTTCAATTTACGAGGTTTTTAATTTTTCTTGGCAAGATATGTGTATTATAACACACACAAGAAAAAATTAAATTTTCGAGTTTTTTTTTAATTTTTTGTCGAGATATGTGTATTAACACACACACAAAAAATACTAAATTTTATAGTTTTTTTATTTTCTTGCCAAGATTTGTGTATTAACCCACACAAAAGAAATTGAGTTTTTTTTTTAATTTAATTGTCAAGATATATGTATTAGCACACACACAATAAAATATTAAATTATCGTGTTTTTTAATTTTCTTGCCAAGATTTGTGTATAAACACACACAAGAAAATGTTAAGATTTTGAGTTTTTTTTTTAATTTTCTTCTCAAGATATGTGTACTAGCATACACAAAAAAAATGTTAAAATTTTGAGTTTTTCAATTTTTTAGCCAAGATGTGTGTATTAACAAACACACAAGAAAATATTAAATTTTTGAGTTTTTTAAATTTTTTTTGTCCAGATATGTGTATTAACACACACATAAGAAATGTTAACTTTTTGAGTTTTTTATATTTTTTGTCTAGATATGTGTATTAACACACATATAAAAAATAATAAATTTTCGAGTTTTTTAAATTTTCTTTTCCAGATGTGTGTGTGTACACAAGAAAATGTTAAATTTTTGAGTTATTTAATTTTTTGCCAAGATGTGTTCATTAACACACACACAAGAAATTGTTAAATTTTTGAGTATTTGTTTTTTGTTTTTTCTTTATCAAAATATGTGTACTAAAACACACAAAATATATTAAATTTTCGATTATTATAATTTTCTAGCCAAAATGTGTGTAGTAACACACACATATGAAAATAATCAATTTTGAGTTTTTTTTAAAACTTTTCTTGTCAAGAAACGTGTATTAACAAACACAAGAAAATATTAATATTTTTAAGTTTCTTTTAGAGAATTTTTTCTTCTTAAGTTTGCAGGACTAATTTTTTTATTTTCATGTCAAGATGTGTGTATTAACACAGACATAAGTAAATGTTAAATTTCCGAGTTTTTAAATTTTACTGTCAATATATGTTTAATAACACACACAATAAATGTTTACAATGCGAGTTTTTTCCAGCTCTGCCCCAATATGCTCTCCTAGAAGTGTTGTCAATCGACACTCTGCTCATATATGCTTTCCGACTTGGTCTTTCCAGCATCAACTTTAACATAGCTCCAAAAGGTTTCAAAATCTCTAATTATGCTCCAAACGTATCTGAACCTACAAAGACTCTAAATACTCAAAATATACGAAAAAGACTCTGTAAAACAGGTCAAAACCATGATATATCAGGAAGTTTTTAATTTTTCTTTTCAAGATGTGTGTAGAAAATATTAAATTTTCAAGTGATTTTTTTTTAATTTTATTGTCAAGATATGTGTATTAACACACACATTCAAATAATATTAAATTTTTTTTCTTGCCAAGACGTGTGTATTAACACACACACAAGAAAATGTTAAATTTTTGAGTTTTGTAATTTTCTTGCCAAGATGTGTGTATTAGCACACACACAAGAAACTGTTAAATTTTTGAGTTTTTTTTTATTTTTCTTATCAAAATGTGCACTAACGCACACACAACATATGTTAAATTTTCGAGTTTTTTAATTTTCTTGTCAAGATTCGCGTATTAACACACACATAAGAAAATGATATATTTTGGTTTTTTTTTTTAAATTTTCTTGTCACGATGTGTGTATTAACACACACATAAGAAAATATTAAAATTTTTGAGTTTCTTTCACGGAATTTTTCCCTTTTTAAGTTTGCAGGACTAATTTTATTATTTTCTGATCAAGATGTGTGTATTAACACACACATAAGTAAATGTTTAATTTCCAAATTTTTCAATTTTATTGTCAAGACATGTGTATATTAACACACAAAAAATGTTTAATTTACGAGTTTTTTAATGTCTCTTGTCAAGATATGTGTATATTAACACACCCACACACACAAAATATTAAATTTTTCAGTTTTCATATTTTTCTTGTCAATATATGTGTACTAACACACACACACACACACACACACACACACACACACACACACACACACACACATTTTTTAATTTTCTTGCCAAGATGTGTATTAACATACACACAAGAAAATGTTAAAGTTTCGAGTTTCTTTCCAACAATTTTTTCTTCTTAAGCTTGCACGACTAATTTCTTTATTTTCTTGTCAAGATTTGTGTATTATTATCACACCCACAAGAAAACGTTAAATTTCTGAGTTTTTAAATTTTCCTGTCAAGATATGCGTATTAACACAAACAAAAATATATTGAATTTGCGAGTTTTGTTAATTTTTCTTGCCAAGTTGTGTGTATCAACACACACACAAGAAAATTTTATATTTTTGATTTTTCTTTTAATTTTCTTGTCATGATTTGTGTATTAACACACACATACATAAAAGTTAAATTTTTGAGTTTTTTAATTATCTTGCAAAGATGTATGTATTAATACACACAAAATGTTCAATTTAGGTTTTTAATTTTTTTTGTCAAGATTTGCGTATTAACACACACAAGAAAAGGTCAAATTATCGAGTTTTTTTTTTAATTTTTTTGTCGAGATATGTGTATTAACACACACAAAAAAATATTAAATTTTGTAGTTTTTTTATTTTCTTGCCAAGATGTGTGTATTAACCCACACCAAAGAAATTGAGTTTTTTTTTTAATTTAATTGTCAAGATATGTGTATTAGCACACACAATAAAATGTTAAATTTTCGAGTTATTTAATATTCTAGCCGAAATATGTGTATAAACACACAACAAAGGTTAATTTTCTTCTCAAGATATGTGTACTAGCACACACACAAAAAATGTTAAAATTTTGAGTTTTTTAATTTTCTTGCCAAAATGTGTGTATTAACAAACACACAAGAAAATATTAAATATTTGAGTTTTTAAAATTTTCTTGTCCAGATATGTGTATTAACACACACATAAGAAATGTTAAGTTTTTGAGTTTTTTTTAATTTTCTTGTCCAGATATATGTATTAACATACACATAAGAAAATGTTAAATTTTCGAGTTTTTAAATTTATTTTTCAGATGTGTGTATTAACTATTAACACTTACACAAGAAAATGTCAAATTTTTTAGTTTTTATTTTATTTTTTTTTATCAAATTATGTGTACTACAACACACAAAATATGTTAAATTTTCGATTATTTTAACTTTCTTGCCAAAATGTGTGTAGTAACACACACATAAGAAAATAATTAATTTTTGAGTTTTTTTTAAACTTTTCTTGTCAAGATTTGTGTATTAACAAACACAAGAAAATATTAAAATTTTCAATTTTTTCAGGGAATTTTTCGTTCTTAATTTTGCAGGACTAATTTTTTTATTTTTATGTCTAGATGTGTGTATTAACACAGACATAAGTAAATGTTAAATTTCCGAAATATTAAATTTTACTGTCAATATATGTGTATTAACACACACCAAAAAATATTTACAATGCGAGTTTTTTTCATCTCTACCCCAATATGCTCTCCGAGAAGTGGTGTCAATCGACACTCTGCTCCAATATGCTCTTCGACTTGGTCTTTTCAGCATCAACTTTAACATAGATCCAAAAGGTTTCAAAATCTCTAATTATGCTTCAAACATACATGAACCTACAAAGACTCCAAAGACTCAAAATATACCAAAAAGACTCTGTAAAAAGGACTTATATCATGGTCAAAAACAGGTCAAAACCATTATATATCACGAGGTTTTTAATTTTTATTTTCAAGCTGTGTGTAGAAAATGTTAAATTTTCAAGTGATTTTTTTTTAATTTTCTTGTAGAGATATTTGTATTAACACACACACACACACACACACACACACAAATAATATTAAATTTTGTAGTTTTTTTATTTTCTTGCCAAGATGTGTGTATTAACACACACACACAAGAATATGTTTAATTTTTTTGTTTTTTAATATTCTTGCCAAGATGTGCGTATTAGCACGCACACAAGAAAATATTAGATTTTTGAGTTTTTTTAATTTTTCTTATCAAAATGTGTACTAACGCACACACAAAATATGTTAAATTTTTGAGTTTTTTAATTTTTTTGCCAAGATGTGTGTATTAACCCACACAAAAGAAATGGAGTTTTTTTTTAATTTAATTGTCAAGATATGTGTATTAATACATACAATAAAATATTAAATTTTCGAGTTTTTTAATTTTTTAGCCAAGATGTATGTATAAACACACACAAGAATGTTAAAATTTTGAGTTTTTTTTTTTAATTTTCTTCTCAAGATATGTGTACTAGCATACACAAAAAAATGTTAAAATTTTGAGTTTTTTAATTTTCTTGCCAAGATGTGTGTATTAACAAACACACAAGAAAATAATAAATATTTGAGTATTTTAAATTTTCTTGTTCAGATATGTGTATTAACACACACATAAGAAATGTTAAATTTTTGAGTTTTTTAATTTTTCTTGTCTAGATATGTGTATTAACACATACATAAGAAAATGTTAAATTTTTGAGTTTTTTGAAATTTTCTTTTTCAGATGTGTGTGTGTTAACACACACAATAAAATGTTAAATATTTGAGTTTTTTAATTTTTTTTGCCAAGATATGTGGATTAACACACACACAAGAAAATATTAAATTTTTGAGTTTTTGTTTTTTTTTTTATCAAAATATGTGTACTAAAGCACACAAAATATGATAAATTTTTGATTATTTTAATTTTCTTGCCAAAATGTGTGTAGTAACACACACATAAGAAAATAATTAATTTTTGAGTTTTTTTAAAACTTTTCTTGTCAAGATATGTGTATCAACAAACACAAGAAAATATTAAAATTTTCAATTTTCTTCAGGGAATTTTTCCTTCTTAATTTTGCAGGACGAGTTTTTTTATTTTCATGTCAAGATGTGTGTATCAACACAGACATAAGTAAATGTTAAATTTCCGAGTTTTTAAATTTTACTGTCAATATATGTGTATTAACACACACAAAAAAATATTTACAATGCGAGTTTTTTTCATCTCTGCCCCAATATGCTCTCCGAGAAGTGGTGTCAATCGACACTCTGCTCCAATATGCTCTCCGACTTTGTTTTTTCAGCATCAACTTTAACATAGCTCCAAAAGGTTTCAAAATCTCTAATTATGCTTCAAATGTAACTGAACCTACAAAGACTCTAAAGACTCGAAACATACTAAAAAGCCTCTATAAAAAAGACTTATATTATGGTCAAAAACAGGTCAAAACTATGATATATCATGAGGTTTTTAATTTTTCTTTTCAAGTGTGTAGAAAATGTTAAATTTTCTTGATTTTTTGGCAAGAAAATAAAAAAAACTACAAATTTTCTTGTCAATATATTTGTATTAACACACACACACACAAATAATATTAAAATTTGTAGTTTTTTTTATTTTCTTGCCAAGATGTGTGTATTAACACACACACACACATACATACAAAAAATATTAAATTTTTGAGTTTTTTCTCTTGCTAAGATGTGTGTATTAGCACACACACAAGAAATTGTTAAATTTTTGAGTTTTTTTTTAAATTTTTCTTATCAAAATGTGTACTAACACACACACAAAATATGTTAAATTTTTGAGTTTTTTAATTTTCTTGTCAAGATGTGTGTATTAACTCACTTAAAAAAATGATAAATTTTTGAGTTTTTTTATTAAAATTTTCTTGTCATGATGTGTGTTAATACACACATAAGAAAATTTTCAAGTTTCTTTTAGGGGATTTTTCCTTTTTAAGTTTGCAGGATTATTTTGTTATTTTCTGATCAAGTTGTGTGTATTAACACACACATAAGTAAATGTTAAATTTCCAAGTTTTTCAATTTTATTGTCAAGATATCTGTATTAACACACAAAAATGTTTAATTTACGAGTTTTTTTAATATTTCTTGCCAAGATGTGTGTATTAACACACACATAAGAAATGTTAAATTTTTGAGTTTTCATAATTTTCTTGTCAATATATGTGTACTAACATACACACACACACACACACACACACACACACACACATACACAAAAATGTTAAGTTTTTGAGTTTTTGATTTTCTTGCCAAGATGTGCGTATTAACAAACGCAGAAGAAAATGTTAATTTTTTTAGTTTTTTCAATTTTTTTTGTCAAGATGTGTGTATTTAACACGCACACACACACACAAAAAAATGTTAAATTTTTAATTTTTTAATTTTCTTGCCAAGATGTGTATTAACACACACACAAGAAAATGTTAAAGTTTCGAGTTTCTTTTCAATAATTTTTCTTCTAAAGCTCACAGGACTAATTTCTTTATTTTCTTGTCAAGATTTGTGATTTATTATCACACCCACAAGAAAACGTTAAATTTCTGACTTTTTAAATTTTCCAGTCAACATATATGTGTATAAACACACACAAAAATATGTTAAATTTGCGAGTTTTTTGATTTTTCTTGCAAAGTTATATGTATTAACACACATACACGCACGCACGCATGCACGCACGCACGCACGCACGCACGCACGCACGCACGCACGCACGCACGCACGCACGCACGCACGCACGCACGCACGCATGCACGCACGCACGTACGCGCGCACACACGCATGCACGCACGCACGCACGCACGCATGCACGCACGCACGCATGCACGTACGCACGCACGCACGCACGTACGCACGCACACACACACACGTAAATGTTAAACTTTCAATTTTTTTAATTTTCTTGCCAAGATGTGTGTGTTAACACACACACAAAAAATATTAAAGTTTCGAGTTTCTTTCGAAGAATTTTTTCTTCTTAAGTTTGCAGGACTAATTTCTTTATTTACTTGTGAAGATTTGTGTATTATTAATACACCCACAAGAAAATATTATATTTTCGATTTTTCTTAATCTTCTTGTCATGATATGTGTATTAATAAACACACACACACACACACACACAAAAAGTTAAATTTACAAGTTTTTTAATTTTCTTTCAAAGATGCATGTATTAACACACACATAAGAAAATGCTAAATTTCTGAGTTTTTTTTTTATATTTCTTGTCAAGATATGTGTATTAACACACACAAAAATGTTCAATTTTCGAGTTTTTTTTTATTTTTTTTGTCGAGATATGTGTATTAACACACAGACACACACACACACAAACAAAAATATTAAATTTTGTCGTTTTTTTATTTTCTTGCCAAGATGTGTGTATTAACCCACACAAAAAAATTTGAGTTTTGTGTTTAATTTAATTGTCAAGATATGTGTATTAACACACACAAAAAATAAAATATTAAATTTGCGAGTTTTTTAATTTTCTTGCCAAGATGTGTGTATAAACACAAACAAAAAAATGTTGAAATTTTGAGTTTTTTTTTTAATTTTCTTCTCAAGATATGTGTAATAGCACACACACAAAAAAGACAAATTTTGAGTTTTTTAATTTTCTTGCCAAGATGTGTGTATTAACAAACACACAAGAAATATTAAATTTTTGAGTTTTTTAAATTTACTTGTCGAGATATATGTATTAACACCCATATAAGAAATGTTAAATTTTTGAGGTTTTTTAAATTTTCTAGTCCTGATATGTGTATTAACACACATATAAAAAAATGTTAATTTTTCGAGTTTTTTAAACTTTCTTTACCATATGTGTGTGTGTTAACACACACAAGAAAATGTAAAATTTTTTGAATTTTTTAATTATTTTGCCAAGATGTGTGTATTAACACACACAAAAGAAAATGTTAAATTTTTAAATTTTTTTTTAGCGAAATATGTGTACTGAAACACACAAAATATGTTAAATTTTTGATTATTTTAATTTTCTTGCCAAAATGTGTGTAGTAACACACACATAAGAAAATAATTAATTTTTTTTAATTTTTTTAAAACTTTTCTTGTCAAGATGTGTGTATTAACAAACAAAAAAAAATATAAAAAATTTCAAGTTTCTTTCTTGGAAAGTTTTCTTCTTAAGTTTGCAGGACTAATTTTTTTTATTTTCATGTCAAGATGTGTGTATTAACACAGACATAAGTAAATTTTCAATTTTCGAGTTTTTAACTTTTACTGTCAAGATATATGTATTAACACACACAAAAAAAAGTTTACAATACAAGTTTTTTTCAGCTCTGCCCCAATATGCTCTCCGAGAAGTGGTGTCAATCGATACTTTGCTCCAATATGCTCTCCGACTTGGTCTTTTCAGCATCAACTTTAAAATAGCTCCAAAAGATTTCAAAATCTCTAATTATACTCCAAATGTACCTGAACCTACAAAGACTCTAAAAGACTCGAAATATACCAAAAATACTTTATAAAAAGGACTTATATCATGGTCAAAAACAGGTCAAAACCATGATATATAACGAGATTTAAATTTTTCTTTTCAAAATGTGTGTATTATCATACACACAAGAAAATGTTAAATTTTCAAGTGATTTGTTTTTAATTTTCTGGTCAAGATATGTGTATAACACACACACACACACACACACACACACACACACACACACACACACACACACAAATAATATAAAATTTTGTAGTTTTTTTTATTTTCTTGCCAAGATGTGTGTATAAACACACACACAAAAAAATGTTAAATTTTTGAGTTTTTTAACTTTCTTGCCAAGATGTGTGTATTAGCACACACACAAGAAAATGTTAAATTTTTGAGTTTTTTTTTTACTTTTTCTTATTAAAATATGTATACTAACGCACACACAAAATATGTTAAATTTTCGAGTTTTTTTTTAAATTTTTTGTAAAGATATGTGTATTAACACACACGCACACAAAATATTATATTTTGTAGTTTATTATTTTCTTGCCAAGATGTGTGTATTAACCCACACAAAATAAATTGAGTTTTTTTAATTTAATTGTCTAGATATGTGTATTAACACACACAATAAAATGTTAAATTTTTGAGTTTTGTTTTTTGTTTTTTTTTTATCAAAATATGTGTACTAAAAAACACAAAATATGTTAAATTTTTGATTATTTTAATTTTTTTGCCAAAATGTGTGTAGTAACACACATAAGAAAATAATTAATTTTTGAGTTTTTTTAAAACTTTTCTTGTTAAGATGTGTGTATTAACGCACACACAAGAAAATGTTAAATTTTTGAGTTTTTTAATTTTCTTGCAAAGATGTGTGTATTAGCACACACACAAAAAAATATTAAATTTTTGAGTTTTTTTAATTTTTCTTATCAAAATATGTGTACTAACACACACACAAAATATGTTAAATTTTCGAGTTTTTTAATTTTCTTGCCAAGATGGGTGTATTAACACACACAGAAAAAATGATAAATTCTTGAGTTTTTTTTTATAAATTTTCTTGTCAAGATGTGTGTATTAACACACACACAAGAAAATATTAAAATTTTCGAGATATTTTCAAGGAATTTTTCATTTTTAAGTTTGCAGGACTAATTTTATTATTTTCTGATCAACAGGTGTGTATTAACACACACATAAGTAAATGTTAGATTTCTAAGTTTTTAAATTTTATTGTTAAGATATGTGTATTAACACACACAAAAATACTTCATTTACGAGTTTTTTTAATATTTCTCGCCAAGATGTGTGTAATAACACACCCACAAGAAATGTTAAATTATTTGAGTTTTCATAATTTTCTTGTCAATATATGTGTACTGAGACACACACACACACACACGAAAATGTTAAGTTTTTGAGTTTTTTAATTTTATTGCCAAGATGTGTGTAGTAACACACACATAATAAAATGTTAATTTTTTTTTAGTTTTTTCAATTTTTTTGTCAAGATGTGTGAATTTAACACACACACACACACACACACACACACACACACACACACACACAAGAAAATGTTAAATTTTTGATATTTTAATTTTTCTTGTTAAGATATGCGTGTTAACACTCACAAAAATTATTAAATTTGCGTATTTTTTAATTTTATTGCCAAGATGTTTGTGTTAACACACACACAATAAAATGTTATATTTTCAAGTTTTTCTTTAATTTTTTTGTCAAGATTTGTGTATTAATACACACACAAAAAATGTTAAATTTTTTAGTTTTCTTAAATTTTTTGTCAAGATATGTGTACAAACACACATACAAAATATGTTAAATTTTTTAGTTCAATAATTTTCTTGTCAAAATATGTGTATTAACACACACACACTAAAAAATATTATATTTTTAAGTTTTTTTAATTTTCTTGTCAAGATGTGTGTATTAACACACACACAAGAAAATGTTAAATTTTCAAATTTTTTATTTTCTTGCCAAGATGTGTATATTGACACACACACACAAGAAACTGGTAAATTTTTGAGTTTCTTTAGGAATCCTTCCAAGTCTGCACGACTAATTTTTTAGATTCTTGTCAAGATGTGTGTATTAACACACACAAGAAAATATTGATTTTCTTAATTTTTAAATTTGTTTTTCAAGATATGTGTATTAACGCACACAAAATAATGTTAAATTTGCGAGTTTTTTAATTTTTGTTGCCAAGATGTCTGTACTAACACAAAAAAAAAATGTTAAATTTTCGAGTTTTTCAAAAATCTTTTGCCAAGATGTGTGCATTAACATATACAAAAGAAAACGTTAAATTTTTGAATTTTTCAAATTTTCTTGTCAAGATGTTTGTATTAACACACACACAAGAAAATTTGAAATTTCATATTTAATAATTTTCTTGCCAAAATGTGTATATAACACACACACAAGAAAATATTAATTGTCTGAGTTTCTTTCGGGGAATTTTTCCTTCTTGAGGACGCAGGACTAATTTTTTTATGTTCTTGTCAAGATGTGTGTATTAAGACACACACAAGAAAATATTAAATATCTGAGTTTTTGAAAAAAATTC
The DNA here is from genome assembly GCA_911865555.2 of Thlaspi arvense. Lineage (NCBI taxonomy): Eukaryota > Viridiplantae > Streptophyta > Magnoliopsida > Brassicales > Brassicaceae > Thlaspi > Thlaspi arvense. The sequence continues at coordinate 66,980,564 of OU466860.2, forward strand.
TTGACAAGATATGTGTATTAACACACACAAGAAAATGTTAAATTTATGAGATGATATGCTCAAATTATTCCTAGAGCTACTCTCTCAAATTAGGAGATTAATTGTAGTACTTAGGGTATCGAATCCACAAAAAATTAGAATCGTTGCTCAGTAAATATCAGCTTTAAATCAAGCTAAGGAAACTAAATAAATGAAAAGCAAGTAATGCAAAGAAAGCAGCAAATCAATTTCAAATGTTTAAATCAAAGAGAGAAACGCTAGGCTTTTGAGAAATTCGCAGGTGAATCTGAATTGCAAATCTAGACGGAATGCCAGGAGTTTATTAAGCACTCTTATTGAACTTGAAACACTAATATAAAATCAATCAACTTCCGCTGCAGAGATTTTCTACGTCTAAATCCTAGAATCCCAAATTCCTTTGAAAATCCTATCAATTCAAACAAGCATTAAAATCAGGTTCAATTGTTCACAAAATCCTAAACCAAATTCCTTTGCAGATAGGAATTTTGCTTACCAAAGATTAGTTCTGGTAATTAACAATACTTTCGCATCTATCAATCAACCTAATATCAGATTCTAGGTCATGAATCTAGAATAACTATTAAACACAAATCAAGATGAAGAACTCTAATGATTTTATCCTTAAAAATTCAAATCAACCTAGCAATTCATCATCACCTTTGAAAATCCCTAAACCTAACAAGCAAACTACTCAGACATGATCAATGAAACATAAATCATAATTTGAATAGAAAACATAAAAGAAATCAATTTCTTAAAGGGATTTCAAAATCTTTTCTAAAGGAGAATGATTTATATCTCCAAAAACTCTGCTATAAAACTCCCTCTAAAATAAAGCTTAGGTCTAAACAATGACCATAAAAATCCTATTTATAAAGCTCAAACACGTTTTGGGGAAAAACTGTAAATAAGTGAACTTCTGGGTAAGTTTTCTTTTCTTCAAAAGTGCTGAAACACGCGATTTCATTGTATCTACGATTGGTGTCGATCGACATTCTGCTCCATATGCTCCAAAATGTTCCAAAATCTCCAATTATGCTCCAAACGTACCTGAACCTACAAAAACTCTAAAAGACTCGAAAATACCAAAAAGACTCTATAAAAAAGACTTATATCATGGTCAAAAACAGGTCAAAACCATGATATATCACGAGGTTTTTAATTTTTCTTGTCAAGATGTGTGTATTAACATACACAAAAAATGTTAAATTTTCAATTTTTTTTTTTAATTTTGTTGTCAAGATATGTGTATTAAGACACACAAATAATATTAAATTTTGTAGTTTTTTTATTTTCTTGTCAAGACGTGTGTATTAACACACACACAAGAAAATGTTATATTTTTGAGTTTTTTAATTTTTTTGCCAAGATGTGTGTATTAACACACACAAAAGAAAATATTAAATTTTTGAGTTTTTTTTTATTTTTTTGCCAAGATGTGTGTATACACACAAGAAAATGTGAAATTTTCAAGTTTTTCTAATTTTCTTGACAAGACGTGTGTATTAACACACACAAGAAAATGTGAAATTTTTGAGTCTTTTTTATTTTTCTTATCAAAATATGTGTACTAACACACACACACAAAATATGTAAAATTTTCGAGTTTTTTAATTTTCTTGTCAAGATGTGTTTATTAACACACACATAAGAATATGATAATTTTTTAATTTTTTTAAAAATTTTCTTGTCAAGATGTGTGTATTAACACACACACAAGAAAATATTAAAATTTCGAGTTTCTTACGGGGAACTTATCCTTTTTAAGTTTACATGAGTAATTTTATTATTTTCTTGTCAAGATGTGTGTATTAACACACACATAAGTAAATGTTAAGTTTCCGAGTTTTTAAATTTTTATTGTCAAAATATGTGTATTACCAAACATAAAAATGTTTATTTTACAAGTTTTTTTAAATATTTATTGCCAAGATTGTGTTTTAACCCATACACAAGAAATGTTAAATGTATGAGTTTTCATTATTTTCTTGTCAAGATATGTGTACTAACAAACACACACCCACAAAATGTTAAATTTTGAGGGTTTTTAATTGCCAAGATGTGTGTATTAACACACACAAAAGAAAATATTAATTTTTTTTAGTTTTTTTAAATTTTTTTTGTCAAGATGTGTCCATTTAACACACACACACACACACACACACACAAGAAAATGTTAAATTATTAATTTTTTTTTTAATTTTCTTGCCAAGATGTGTGTATTAACAAGCACACAAGAAAATATTGAATTTTTGAGTTTCTTTCTGGAAATTCTTAAGTTTTCAGGACTAATTTTTTTATTTTCTTGTCAATATTTGTGTATTATTAACACACTCACGAGAAAACGTTATGTTTCCGAGTTTTTAAATTTTCTTGTCCCGATATGCGTATTAACACACACAAAATATGTTAAATTTGCGAGTTTTTTAATTTTTCTTACCAAGTTGTGTGTATTAACACACACACAAGAAAATATTTATATTTTTGATTTTTCTTAATTTTTTGTGATGGTATGTGTATTAACACACACGCACAAAAGTTAAATTTTTGAGTTTTTAAATTTTTTTGCAAAGATGTATATATTGACACATGCATAAGTAAATGTTAATTTTTTTGCGTTTTCTTAATTTTTTTGTCAAGATATGTGTATTAACATACACACAAAAAAATGTAAAATTTTCGAGTTTTTGAAATTTTCTTGTCAAGATTTGTGTATTAAGACACACACACACACACAAATTTTAGATTTTGGATTTTTTTTTTCTTCCCAAGATGTGTGTATTAACACAAACACAAGAAAATATTTTTTCCCTAATTTTCTTGTCAAGACATGTGTATTAACACTTACACAAAAAATGTTAAATTTTTGAGTTTTTTATATTTCTTTACAAGATGTGTGTATTAATACATACGCACAAGAAATGGTTATAATACACACATACGCACAAGAAATGGTTAGGTTTTTTAGTTTTATTTTAATACACAAACTCGAAAATGTTAAATTTTTGAGTTTTTTAATTATCTTGCGAAGATGTGAGTATTAACATACACACAACAAAATGTTACATTTTTGAGTTTTTTTTTTAATTTTCTTGCCAAGATGTGTGTATTAACAAACACACAAAAATATTAAATTTTCGAGTTTCTTTCTGTGAAAATTTTCCTTCTTAGCTATGCAGGACTAATTTGTTTATTTTCTTGGTAAGATGTCAGAATTAACACACACACAAGAAAATGTTAAATTTTCGATTTTTTTAATTTTTAATTTTTGTTGTCAAGATATGTTTATTAACACACACAAAAATTGTTAAATTTGCGAGTTTTTTAATTTCTCTTGACAAGATGTCTGTATTACCACACACAAGAAAATGGTATATTTTGGAATTTTTTTAATTTATTTTTTCAAGATATGTGTATTAACACATACACACACAAGTAAATGTTAAATTTTCGAGATTTTTAATTTTCTTTCCAATATGTGTGTATTAATAAAAACAGAAGAAATTCTTAAATTTATGAGTTTTTCGTAATTTTCTTGTCAAGATATGTGTACTAACACACACAGAGGAAAATGTTAGATTTTTGAGTTTTTTTTTTTAATTTTCTTGTCAAGATGTGTGTATTAACAAACATACAAGAAAATTTTAAAATTTCGAATTTTTTAATTTCTTGCCAAGATATATGTATTAACACACACACAAGAAACTGTTACATTTACAAATTTTTCCTTCCAAGTTTGCATGACTAATTTTTTTTCTTTTCTTCTCAAGATGTATGTATTAACACACACACAAGAAAATGTTAATTTTCTGAATTTTTAAATTTTCTTGTTAAGAATACAAAAAATAATGTTAAATTTGTGAGTTTTTTATTTTTCTTATCAAGATGTGTGTATTAACACACGCAAAAATGTTAAATTTTCGAATTTTTTTGTTAAGATGTGTGTATTAACACACATAAATTTTTTAATTTTCTTGCAAAGATGTGTGTATTAACACATACAAGAAAATGTGTGAATTTTAATACACACATATTTAAAAGAAAATAAAAAATTAGTCATGCGGACTTAAGAAGGAAAAATTCCTCGAAAGAAACTTAAAAAAATTTAACATTTTCTTGTGTGTGTTAATACACACATCTTGGCAAGAAAATTAAAAAAAACTTAAAAATTTAACATTTTTGTGTGTGTTAGTACACATATCTTGATAAGAAAATTAAAAGAAACTCAAAAATTTAACATTTTATTGTGTGTGTTAATACACACATCTTGGCAAGAAAATTAAAAAACTCGAAATTTAACATTTTCTTGTGTATGTGTTAATACACACATCTTGGCAAGAAAATTAAAAAACTCGAAAACTTAACATTTTGTGTGTGTGTTAGTACACATATCTTGACCAAAAAACTAAAATAAACTCAAAATTTAACATTTTCTTGTGTGTGTTAATACACACATATTGGCAAGAAAATTAAAAAAAACTTAAAAATTTATCATTTTTCTTGTGTGTGTTAATACACACATCCTCGCAAGAAAATTAAAAAAACTCAAAAATTTAATATTTTCTTATGTGTGGTACACACATATTGGCAAAAAATTTAAAAAACTCGAAAATTTAACATTTTTTGTGTGCGTGATAGTAGACATATATTCACAAGAAAATTAAAAAAAAAGTCAAAAATTTAATATTTTCTTGTGTGTGTTAATACACACATCTTGACAAGAAAATTAAAAAACTCGAAAATTTAACATTTTGTGAGTGTGTGATAGTATGTATATTAACAAGAAAAAAAAACTCAAAAATTTAACATTTTCTTGTGTTTGTGTTAATACAAAATTTAGTATTTTTTGTGTGTGTGTTAATACACATATCTTGAGAAAAAAATTAAAATAAACTCAAAAATTTAATATTTTATTGTGTGTGTTGTTAATACACACATCTTGGCAAAAAAATTAAAAAACTCGAAAATCTAACATTTTTTGGGTGTGTGATAGTACACATATCTTGACAAAAAATTAAAAAACAAAACTCAAAAATTTAACATTTTCGTGTGTGTGTGTTAATATACATTTCTTGACAACTAAATTAAAAAAAAAACTCAAAAATTTAATATTTTCTTGTTGTGTGTTTGATAATACACACATCTTGACAAGAAAATAAAAAAATTAGTCCTCCAAACTTAAGAAGGAAAAATTCACAGAAAGAAACTAGAAAATTTAACATTTTCTTGTGTGTGTTTTAATACACACATCTTAGTAAGAATATTAAAAAACTTCCAAATTTAATATTTTTGTGTGTGACACTTCAAAAATAATTTTACACTTAAAATTTAACAAGTCATAAAATTTGATTCTATACATAGCTACTACTTATATCTGAACCAACATTAATAACACATGGGTAACATATTCTAAATTTTTATTTAAATAATAAAGTATGACATACTTATGAATCAAACACAAATTAGTATATAGAGCTAACATATTCAAATGAAGCATGCAGAAAGCACACAAAAGATAAATATAGTGAAAAATAATGCAAAGACTCCACACCGTCAATCCTAGAAGTTTTAATATTAAAATTGTTAAATATTAGACTGCAAAAAAAAGTATATAAATAATAAAAAGAATAAAAATATAAGTTAAAATTCGTGGTAGACCTGAAGTAGAAGCAAGAAACGTTTTTGCATGATCATTGCAGCTTTCTAACAAAACTAATTGCGAATCAATATGAATCATGAATTATACATGCATAGGTACACAACATCAATGAGACATTCAATTAAAAAACTTAATTTTTGAACATGTAAACCTTAAATAAAAAAGAACTCTAGAAATCATTTGGAAAATAAAACAAAATATCAAGATCTTAGCAAAAAAAATATTTCTCTAAATCAAATGTATGTGTACGTCAAAGTTAGATAATTCGATAGATGTCATTGTTATTATTTTACTTAATAAGATTAAAAATTTATAAATAAAAATAGGAGAAAACTGTAAATTTTATTTTAAATTCTATTATAAAAAATAAATTTCTGTAAATCGAATATAGTTTTGATAATTTAAAAAATAGTAGAAAAAAAAATTAAACAAATTGATAAAAAAAAAATAAAAATTAAACAAAACTATTAATACAGACTCGCATGTAGCGCGAGTTATAAACTTAGTGTTATAGAAAATTTACAATAAAAAGTTTCGAAGATGGACTAACGGTGTGGTTTGCCACTCGTTGAGGGATCATTTTTTTTTTCTTTAAAATTTAAGTTCTAAACAACTTCAAAATGCAATGGGTTTTATTGTAAAAAATATTCTTTTGGATCAATAAATTTTACATTCTTCAAAAGAATAAAATAATATACAATAAGCTCCTAAAAACCCCCAAGATATGAGAATCCGTCTTATAAGTTTCCAGACTATATATAAAATCGTGTTCAATGCTACTGTCGCTGCTATATCCAACTACATAGCATCTCATTATCTCGCTTGTTGGTCAACCCCAAGCTTCCGTTTCGGGAGCTTTGAGGATGATCATAGGGAAGACTGATTCTTAGTTCCAGGTTCAACTCTGGAATCATTTCCTCAACTACTGGACACTCGCCTTTCTCCTCGTTCAACGTAAAAAACGTCTCAACTGAATTTTTCCTTAGAAAAGCGAAACTTTCTTTTGGAGAAGAAGTGAAGGAGATATCGAAGGTGCTAGTGGTTGGGTCTAAGTGGGGCTTAGAATGTTGAGAAACTGATTCTTGGAGCATGAGTAGTGGTCTATGAGTGGTGGGATCGATTCCTCTTTTTATAAGTTTTCTTCTTATGTGAGTGTTCCAATAATTCTTGATCTCGTTATCAGTTCTTCCCGGCAATCTCCCAGCTATTACCGACCATCTGTTCAAATTAATGATACATTATAATGAATATTTCGTGTTGCCTCCTTGAGTTGTGTCTTAGAGAAAGAGAGGAAGAGTAACATATTGCTTACTTGTTGCCAAGAAGGCTATGAAAGTGGATGATGAGGTGGTCTTCTTCCTCGGTGAAGCTGCCTCGTTTGAGGTCAGGTCGGAGGTAGTTGATCCACCGGAGACGGCAGCTTTTGCCGCAACGGAGAAGTCCGGCGGCCTTAGGAAGGGATCTCCAGCAGCCTTCACCATGAGTATTGATGTAAGCTTTGAGCCTTTCGTCTTCTTCTTTCGTCCATGCTCCTTTGTTCGTGTGAGCCTTCTCACAACATGGTGACCTTCCCATCTTTTCTTAATTGATCAATGATGAACCTTCAAAGCCTCGCCTGGTACGCATATATTTATATATATAGTTTTGACCTAATTAATTAAAGCAAGATATATCAATGTATTATACGTAATTGCTTCTAGATGATAGATATGATAGGTAGGTAGATATAGAGATACAGAGTGTTGAGATTGTTAGTGTTTCTAGATGTGAGTTGGTGGGAATTGGATATCTATGATGAAAGAGTGTGTTTGGTGGCTTCTTTCTTTTTTTGGACAATAAGTTACAAATCTTTTTATGTCATTTATGCTTTTATTTGTCTTCTATTCTATTAGTGATTCACCGAAGAAAATTAAACCATAAACAAATAAAGAGGTAAGTAGACGTATGCTAATTAATCACTGGTGCCTAGTACGTATGTAGCAAAACACCTTCAAATCTAAATTCACTTTACTATTTCTCCTTTTCTAATTGACAAGTTGCGAATACGATTCATTTTGGTTGATTTCTCTCTCTTTCTCTCTCATAAACATATACACACACATAATACTAGTTCCTAACTATATATTGTTTCTTCACAAATGATTCTTTCTATGTAGATATTATTTAACAATAGGTGGTAGCAATAATCTTTATTTGGTCCATTGGTTGTTAGGATATACTTTATGGGTCTAGGACAAAGCTCAAGTTTTCTCATGCAAAAATTCGATTTTGTGGGTTTAGTATAAGTCTTCTGTATGAGATATCCGCGGTAAAAAACTTCTTTGGAAAGTTAATTGAAATGTGGGGGTTGGTGTAAAGTTGAATGAATGATTTTGGGAGATTGTGTTAGCAGGTCAACGAAAAGCTGTGAGATTTCGATCTAATGGACTGATGATTATTTGTAGTGAAACCCTAGCTAATAGTAATAGACTAACTTATAACATTTGCCAAAACAACAACCACTTCGTGTCTATAAGAATTAAATAATATATATATATGTATATAGGTCATATAGTGGTAATTAACTTTTGTAAGTGCTACAACAAGAATTACCTAAATCAAACAATCATAGATGAGTATTACAGATTGTTTTTATAAAAAATTGTCTTCTAGAAACCTTGACTTAGTGGTGTTATTATATTAATCTCTAACCAAGTTTTCATATGATTATCTTTAGTCTAGAGACTTAAAAGGCAAGACTTTACTATAAGATTATTTGTTAGATGGTGGAAGCTCTATATAATAACACCAACCGACGATTGATTGTCTTTTGTTTATATTGTGACATAGGACATGTTAGGTTTACAATTTTTGACGATTCAACGTGTTTACTAGACAATCATGTAAATGTAATTCCAAACATGCAATACATGTAGTCCAAGTAATGCATGTCATAAGTTGTTTGCATTCGATGCCTGTGAATATTTTATACTCTATAATCCAACCAATATAACTCAATATGTGAAGAGCGACTAAAAATGCGAGTCACAACAAACACATTTATAATAACATTTGATTTTTTTTTTTCACGAGACAATTGGTTGTAGTTTGTTTGCTCCGCGGATAGGCAAATATTTTTTTGTTTTGCTTTTGAAAATACCTACTTAATTCCGTTGAAATTGTATGAATTTGTTTTTATCGATGAAACATTTTACACAGAAAGTATAAAGTCTGAAAGTTATTCGCGTGGGGCATAATTGAAAAGAAAAATTGGGAAAGAGTGGTTCATATGGAAAATAGGAGAGAACAAAAAGAAAATGGGAGCTGTTGCATTTCTTTATTTATTTATTATATTCAATTGGTGCACAATCATTACCATCATCCCAATTTGGCTTCTTAAAGCTTTGCTTAAAAGACTTCTCAATCTTGGAACATATAAAATGAATCACTACACTTGATTGATGATGCCGACACAACTTGTATTAGAATTATTTAGTCACTGTATTGATCTGCTCATAAAAATGAAAGAAACAGTAGTTAATTTAATGAAAGAAACAGTAGCTAATTTAATTTGTGTTTTGTTTTTTGTTGTTGTAGTGTATATGACATTGATTAACACTAATACAAACTCATCCAAAAAATTGTATCGAAATGAAGGGGTTGAATGGTATGTAGTTTTTTCACGTTTTGCAAACGTGATTCTACTAAATACATATCATTTACAACATTAAGTACTTAATGATAAAAAGTAAAAATTAACACGTTATTTTTTAAATCATTCATACATTTTAAATTTATAACTAGTTAAAAAAAAATATTCATCTGATAGATACTGGGTCTGACTGGTAACTTAGATGAATAACAGAATAGCGGAATAACTGAAAAATTGTTAGCAGAACGAACTGAGCTGAATAATATTTTGGCTGAATAATTGTGAAACGCTGAAAAACTACTTTTAAGTAGCTAACCACGTTTTATTTTTTCTAGTTATATTTTTAACACGTTAACGAAATCACGTTTTAAAAATATGGAAAAAAATGTGAAAACGTAAAAATATGGTAACATGAATGGTAAAAAATTACAGAATCAAGTTTCCAAAACGTGAAAACGTGAAAAAACTACATACCATTTAAACCCACTAGCTTTTTAGCGTTTTGAGTTTATTCAGTTTTCTGTTTATCCATTTTATTGATTCAACTAGTTTATTATTCAACTATTCTGCTATTAAGTTAACATATCAGTCAAACCAAAAAAAATAGACGTGCATGGACGTTCACGTAGCGATATACGTAAACATTGGTTGATAAAAATATTATGACACACAAAAGTACAAAACCATACGAAACCATTCGAGCCTCGACTCTTTTTACTTAGATAGTAAGAACGCTTATTGTTATCGTTTCGTGAATTATGTTGTAATTTGTTCAATAACGGACGTACCAATTGGATATTTGAGAATCGAGATTACGTGGATCGAGACAGTAATTTGCAATGATAAAAATAATTAACATTACTAATTTGTCATTTTCTCGACCAGCCGATGAAAAAAATGTCCAAAGGAAAGAGTGATTAACTGATTATTACTTGGTCGTGATGTTGTAGATGCTGACGTTGGATTTTTCCAACAAAAGAACAATCAAAATATAAATTGGTAGCAAATATTATGTTTTCTTCTGTTGATGTTTCTTTACAAAAGCTTAGTAGTCTGTGTAATGGATTGTCTTCTTTGTAACGATATTTTGAAGGTTTAATATATAAATCGGTTTGGGGCAGAAACAAAGAAGAGTCGCACTACCAAATAGCAGAGAAGATAAAAGTCGACGAAGACACAAACATCCAAATTATAAAAAAAGGGGACTTTGCAAATCTGATGTTGGTTTTTAGAGTTAAAAAAAAGCCCATTTTGTACAACAACACACAAGTTTTTTTTGACAAGATCAAACCAATGTCTCTCTTTGTTTGGTGATCGAATCGAAACAGAAAATCAATCAAGAGGCAGTTCGCCACTCAAGCTCGATTTGGATCTTCCCGTTCTTAGAATCGATAAGATGAAACTTCTGATTCATCCTTTTGTTGTTGACCACGTCCACCACCGGAATATCCACGTACCCCAGTGTTTCCTGCGCATCAACAACAGCCACTCTTTAGTTTTAGAACCAAATGTTTGTGTTACTGTTTTGAGTGTGTGTTGTTTACCTTGGGATGCAAGAGACCTATCCTGGAAGAGGTGCTCAGCACTTCCACGTGCAGCTTCTCGCGGACCGGAGGTTCTTCGAGCATGAATGTGAACTCCTCTTCCCACCTTGGGTCTCTGTTCTTCTTCACGTGCTTTGTTTTCCTCTCTTCCCCTTTGAAATAGATGCGTACGTATGGATTCGTATGGTGCTTTCCTTCCACATCTTCAGCCGAATGCACTATCACCACGAGCATTCCTCCTGCAGCCGGTGTGCCTTCTGGAGCCTTCTGCACCGATTGCGATTCTTCAAAGCCTTTCGGCATTTCTTCCTCCGTGAATGGCTTATACAAGAGCTCAACCTCCAGCTTCCCTCTGTACTTTTCAGGCTGCCCTTCTTCACCGCCCTCCAGTGTCTTACGCAGCTCCAAGGTGAAGCTTTTATGTTCCTCTGGCACCATTTCTTTCAGTGCTAATACATTCATACCCATCTTATCGTGCTTTCCAACCTGCATTGAAATAACCAACAAATTTAACACAAATAGCAGATAGAGATACATATTCAATGTCACCATGGATAGGTTGCTTCTTTACCTGTTCCCAGTCATACACATTGAACTCTAGAATCTGAGTCTGGGGATCTCTGACCGAGAATTTGAACTCTTCATTCCACTCAGGATTCAAATTCTTGTGTTTCACTGTTGTCTTCTTGGACGGAATCTTATCTTCAGAGAGCTTGATTTTCACGTATGGGTCTGCCCCACCCATCAGATCTTTTTTCCTCAGCCCCACAGCCTTCACGATTTTCACATGGACGATTCCAACAGGCCTTCTAAACGCTCTGCGCATTATAAATTAAGATTTGCTAAGCAACAATGATGGATTAAGAGATAGATTGGTTTTTTCAAAGGAAAAAAGGCGGAATCACATACTTGGCAGGGTCAAGGATTGGAACTACAAGGGTCTTAGGCCAGAGATACATGTTCGCAACTTGATCCTTGATTTGCTCCTGAAACAATTCACGCAGCCATGGAACAGCAAATGAAAAAAATTGATCCAGCACAAACGTATGAGCTAAAAAGACCAAACCACTTTCACCAAAATAAGAGTTTGAATCTCCAAATATATATATATATATATATATAGCCAGGCCACACAGAATATGACAGTTTCATTTGCTACTTCTGCGTAACAAGATTGAAACAAATTCTCTTCGTGAAACTAGAAGACTAGAGTGAGCAGTTCCTATGATGACCAATCAAATCAAATTTCTGATCCAAACAAGTGTAAATGGTGCAAGAGAAAGATATTAACCTGGACAAATCCGTAGAGGCCAGGGATTGACATAAGATCTGCTCCACCAAGCTTCAGCCCAAAATCAACGTGTGGCTGCCATAGCAAGAACTGGTCAACAACACAAAAGCTATACCAGATATCTGATAAAAAGAAAACGGTTGAATCACAGACCTTCTCCATAAGAGAGACATAAATGCTGGCAAAACAAGGGAAACTCGGGACTAATGGCTTGAGAGTGATACGAGGCTGGGCAAAAACTTGCAAATCGACCACCTGAGAAAATATTCTTGGCAAGTTAAAGGGGCAAACACGCTTGCTAATATTAAGTTGGGTCTTTCCTTGTTTTTAGGTTGGGTTAGCACAAGCAGGATATCTCATTACCTGAACTGTTGCCTTAAACCCAAATGCCTTGATAGCAACCAAGATATTGGGATTAGCCGCCCATTTCAAGCATGGTTCCATAATCAACTCTTTCTCATCCGTGAGATAAACTTTCATCCCTGCGAAGAGAAGAATAATAACACTTGTAAGTCCTGGAATCAACCAATTCATACGCATCTTAAGCATGTAGTCACCACCAAATCACCCCCGGGTCTTAGTTCCAATATGAGAATGAGGAGGAGAGAAAACCTAGAGTACCTTGGAATGTAGGAGGTAAAGAACCAAGAGTAAGCGTCTCAAATTCAACAGAGTCAATCTTGTACTTGGGAATCTGCTCCTCGATGATGGGCTTTGCAATATTCTTCGCAGTCTTACAGATGGCCTACATGGAGGATAACTGGAGATAAGAAAACTCAAAAACTAGAAAACGAAACAGTAAGAATCAGAGGATGAGCAAGTTTTATTGCAACCTTGTCGAGATAAGGCCACATGTACTCGATAAATCTGTTAATCCAGTCAACCTGGTTCATATAGAGGGAAAAGCATCAGAGGCTGAGAGTGAGACAGAGAAGAGAGAAAGAAGAAATGTGGGGCTGCGTGTAAACACATACACGATCGAAGTCCGGATTCTTCACCCACAGCGGAATCTCTGGAAGCATCCGCAGCATAGCTTTGGGATCCTGCTCTGCTATCGATTGAATTTGAGGATCCTATAACACCATATTTGACATCAGCAACACAGATCATTCCATTCGCTTACGGGCGAGAATCACAGGCATAGGCACCAATAATAATAAGAATCAGTAATGCTCGAAATCGAACCTTGACGTCGTTGGGTTGCAGGTAGACGAAAAGAAAGTAGCCAATAACAAGCCCCATGGAAATACCAACCCCAAATCCGCAAAACCCTAGAATAGTGCTGAAGAAACCCATATTGACTGATTGTTCCCCCCCCTTTCCGTTTCAGATCCAACAAACTATTCTCAGCGAGCACACAAAACCCCACCCAAGAGCTTCCTCAGAAGAAATCCCGATCACGAATTTTCCTTCCGAACGATAAAAAAAAAAACCTGCCGAGGAGAGACGGAGCTTGAACGTGGCCGTTCTCCGTCCTCGCAACCGATCTGTGGTAGAAGAATTACAGATGACTGCTGGGAATTTGACTAATCGGAGGATTGACTGAGATCCATAGGGACGTGGAAATTGGTGGAGAAAGATGAACAGATGTCGCCTGAATCGTCAAGCGCTAAGCAATAAGCAATGTGCAAATGTGTGTGTGTGCTAACGACACCGATTACACCGCTCCCTTTCTCTCTCTCTCTCTCTCTCGGTTTGTTTTTTTTTTTGTTTTTGTATTTTAAAAATAAAAAATATCACCAATAAATGTTTTTATTATAGTCTTTTCGAATCTGAAACTTTGGTCTCTCTGGGAAACCAATCTCTTTCGTGATACGTTTCTTTTTGATACTATAATTAGAAGACAATCTCTCATAACTTTATTCTTTAATCACATGTTTGATCAAATTCTTTAGAAAAAAGCTTCAAAATATATTTTTTGGTTTATCACAAAAGCATTTCATACTAGTCTACAAAGATAAGATAAATATGAGCAGGAAGCATCTGATACTGGGCCAAGATATGTGGGCCAAGGTTAATACTACTTAACATGTAAATGGGAGCCCATTATGACATGACATGTCACGCTTTTAGTGGATGTGAGTGCGATAAGGGCAAACTAGTTGTTGGTGGTCCATGGTAGAGTTGAACACATGCCACCATTACTCTCGTTAAGAGACAAAATGGCATGCCGACAGTCTCGTCGTTACGCAATTCGGTCGGTTTACCTCTCTCAGCATTGAATTGAATTGAATTGATTTTTAATAAACCGGTCAACATTCCACACGTGACCCACACAGCACACGGGGCAACAAAGAACGGCGTCGTTTTAATCTGCGTTTCGGCGGCAACGAATTCAGTCTCTCCCGCCCAGAACCAGAAGAAGAGATGTTCTTTGGATGTGTGTGTGTGCGCGTCTGCTTGGCTGTCGTTTGAATTGTGAGAAATTGATTTGGTAGGAAAATGGAGAAGCACCAAGAGGATCTTGATCTGCTTCTGTCTCTTGACGATAGGGTTCTCGAAACTCCTCCCGGTTCTCCTTCTGCTCCACCCGGTGAGCCCTCGTTTTCTTTTAGGGTTTTTCCTGGTTCGATCAATTACTTGCGTAATAGATCTGATGCTTGAAATATCCGATCTGGGTGCCTCTTTTTGGTACATCCCATTCCGCTCAAATCTCTGTGAAGTTTGATGATATCTCAGATTGGTTTCTCAAATTGGAGGCTGTATCATTTGTGCAGTGTATCTGACGGATGAAGAATCCCCAAAACGTAGGGGTCACGCGGACTTGTCTGACTTCAGAAGTGTTGTGCAAGATTGCCTTGACTACGTCCCTAAACAACTCGCCGCCAAAACTACTAAACTTAAAGGCTCCAATAGCTCCAATCTCAACAACGACATTGAAAAGTTTTCTGGCCTGCGCTTAAGGTAAAAGTCACAGATTTTGTCCACCTGAATGTTCATTGCAGCTACAAGGCCGAATGTATATATACTCACAGATTGTTGTTTAATTGGCTAATCTCTCGGTTTATTGTAGGAATCAATTACTTAGCCCTGCAGAGATAAGTGATCTGTTTTCAGATATTCGTTTCGTTCGATTGCCGACTATCAAGTAAGTGCATCTCTATAGATAAAAATGCAGACTTCACTTTTGGAAAAAAGCATAAGACATTTTTTTAACTTAAAAGGGATTTCTTCTGAGTAGGAACTTGCTAGTGGGTGACAAACTCTCTGGTTGCTGGGCGACAATGGGAGTGCTAACAGAGAAAGGGCAACCCAAAACAAGCTCAATAGGTCAGCCTTATGCCATTTGGAAATTCGGTAGCTTGAACGAAAACACTGTCTCCTTGTTCTTGTTCGGTGATGCTTACAAGAAGAACGAGTCGGAGAAGGCAGGAACCGTTTTCGGTCTGTTTAATTGCTCAGTTCGCAATGACAAAGTGGTAAGCAAGCCTACAGCATCAACTTTTTTGCCTGTGAAGAGTGAAGTACCCTGATGATGGCTTTAACTGAACCTCCTTGTGTGTTTGTGGCAGGGACGTGACTTCTCATTGAGTGTCAACTCCGCTAAACAAATGGTAAAACTAGGAGTTTCGGCTGATTATGGAGTCTGCACAGCCAAGCGGAAAGATGGAACAACTTGTACATCTGTTGTTAACAAGTAAGTTACCTTGGCCAATGCATATCAGTTATCACACAGTGTCCTGTTCTGAATGTTGAGTTATAACTATAAGTTTGGTTTCAGACGCCAAGGAGCATTCTGCAAGATTCATAAACTGGTACACAGTGGTAAACGCCTTAGTCTTGTTTTGTGTCGTCAATGCTATGAACCATGTTTTCAAGTAACTATTGTTTTTTTCTTGCACAGAATGCATCAGACAGATTTGCTACAGCGAGAACTGAACTCAAAGGCGGGTAGGTTAATGCCTGCCGAGTTGTGTTTATTTAGCTTGAGTGGGAATTTTGCATATGATGTTTTTGCTTGTTTCAGGAACTTGAGAAGGGCTTTCAGAGATCAAAGATCCCAAGGGATTTACACAGTTGAGCCACCAGCAGATAGGAGCGGAAACAAAAAGGCAACTCAGCCTGTCCGAGTACTATCTGTGGAAGGTCTCCGAAAGGCTCTAAGGTTGGAAACTCCCAACAACTTTTCTACTTCTTTTTTAGCATAACGAAAGAGAAGCCGTTTTACAGATGCTATAAAATCCAATTGTTAATGTATGCAGTACCGCAGATAAAGTGACGCCTAACGTACACTCACAAGGAATACGTTTCCTGAACGAGATGGCCAGTATGCTTCTTCTTCTTTCTCCTTTTGATACAAAGCTTAATGAGATGCAATGTGACTGATCTTGGACTTGCAGGACAAACGGCTTTGAAGAGCGTTAACAAGAAATCTGAAGCTGTGGAAAAGTCTGTAGAGAAGAGGTACCACCATCTTCCTGATTTGTTGTTATCATCCTGAGTTGTGTTAATGTAAAAAAAAAGGAAGTGTATGATGTTCTGGATTTGTTGTTCTCTTCAGGAAAGCATCGGCAAAAGAAACGCAAGTAAAGGGGGAGCCGAAGAGAAAGAGAAGAGATCACGGCCCTGATACGAGCGAAGCTCCCACCGGAAAAATGATGGTCCTCGATTTTTGCAGCTCTGACGAAGAATAAGAGTCCTCAACATTGTCAAGCACAAGCAGTTGTTCTCAGGCCTTCAAATTTGGGTCTTACGATATATACATCTTTGTTGTTCTCAGTCCTAAACCGGCAAAACAATAACTAGTTATACAAGAGAAGTTACGTTTTTAAACAATACGAGTGTTCGTTTTAAAACACTAGTTAAGTTGAAAGACATCAAACGGCATACACACTTGTTTTATCAAATAATATACATGGGGAGTTATAAGCACAATCAAAATTATTGAAGCAACATGAGTAAAGCAAAAAAGAAGCAACATTGAACTACATATCAAAACCAATATCATTGAGGCACAATGAATAAAGCAAAAAGAACGAAATCTTGGTTGCAGCAAGAAAAGAAAGAAACAATGAAGGAAGTAATTAGTTATGATTGCAATATAAGAGAGGGAGGGAGGCTAAGTAGTGGGCATTGTCCTCCTCCCATTGCTGGATCCCCGCCTCCACACGTGAGAGCTCCTCCGCCGCTATCTCCGCCTCTACCGATATTCTCCGCACTTGCTCCTTTAGCTCCACAAACCCCTCCACGTCCTCTCCTCTTATCATCCCTCTCTTGCTTTGCACACGGTAGGTCTCGTGGGCCTTGTCGGCTCTAGCCTTGGCGTCTTTGGCGGTTTCTTGGACGACAAGGTAGGTCTCGTGGAGTTGGTCGGCGACAGATTTCACGTCCTTGTTGAAATATTGTCTCGAAGATCTGATATCCTCGTCGACTTTAGATCTCAGGTCATCTAGGAGCTCTGCCAGGATGCTGTCTCTCTGAGTTGCAAGCTCTGGGCACTTCACAACATCCGCATTATATGTCTTGCCATCATCACGTCGAAGAGTTTCAAGACCTGAGTGGATCATGTGCTCCATATCTGTCATCATCTTCTTCCCATCTTCCACTAGCTCCTTAAGTTCCTTGCTCACATCACCTTCATCTTAGGTTATAATAATTACATTAGCAGCCTAAAAGAGACGATATATAATTGAAAGCAACATATATAGCCAGAGTGTGTTCATATAACATATAATCACCGGTGGAAGTCGGAGCCGGAGGAGGATGAGATCTAAGGAGGTGGTCGGCGATGTAAATGGAGTGGACCACGAGGGAGAGGAAAACGGTGAGGCGCCAAAGGAAGGCGAGCTCAAATCCTTTAGCCAACAGTTTAGAGTACTCAAGGCCTAAGTAAAACGTGGAGCGGTCCAATAGAAACAGCCAGAATCCTCCAATACCCTAATCAAACATGTCACGGGATTTTAATTGTGCCGGCCACAACAAAGAGTAAGAGATGAATACATTATGTATATGAACTTACAGATGGTCCAACGGAAGAGAGATGAGGACAGAAGAATAAGAAGAAGGGTAATGCCAAAAGAGTAGTGGAGAGAATGAGAGGGACGATGAGAAGTGTCAAATATGTTGGGAACACCAAAACTAGAATTAGAAACAAACGCTCTATCCAAAACAAAAGACTACTTATTTCTCTTCTCCACTCATCCCTTCCTGCTTCATATTCAACACCACTCATCTTCTAATTATTACTCTGTTTGTTCTCGTGTTATGTGATGTATGTATATAAGAATGAAAAGTTCCAAGATTTATAAGAGAAATTATAAGAATCCTACCTAACTTATATTCCTGTAATGTTGGGATTTTTTATTTCTTTTACTAGATTTAATAACATTTTTTATATATATTAATGTTGATATAATTCTTGTTTAGATTTGAAAGTTGCATATTCTGTAAATGGGATTTGGTTTAATAGATGTATGTATATAGAGTAGTGTAGATATAGAGGATCATACACAACGCAACGCTCTACCCAAAACAAACCGCTCTTTACTTTGCAAACGCTTATTTTGCGGCTAGAAACGGATGTCAGTTGTTACACATGACATGATGAACAAAAGAATGAAGAACTAATTGGTTTGGTTGGTCACAAGATGCCATCAAAAACAGATATCCCCTGAAACTTGTCCACTTTGGAACTCAGAAACGCCAAATTCTTGTCGAGACGAGCTCTTCTCATATCAAGATTCCCCAACTTCCCAGCCTTCTCCGTCACTCTCTCTCTCCACTCCTTCATCTTCTCCTCCTTCTCCCTCAGCTCTTTCCCCTGTTTCTCCATTTCTTGTCTCGCAAGCAACACATTTCCCTCCAACACCTCCTTCTCCGTTATGCTCCTCTTGTGCTGGTCGTAGTGCTTCACCGCCTCAACGATCTCCTCAAGGACGGGCTTGAGCCAGCCTGCTTTGATTTTCACGGACTCAACGTCTCTAACAATCGCTAGCATTTCCACCACGCGGCTCTCCTTCAGATGCTTCAAGGGTGTCGTCTGGAGTTCGAAGACCACGGAGGCAAGCATGTCGAGGTAGTAGGATCTCGTGGCAAGCGAATGTAGTTTTGAAGCGGATGCAATGTCCCCGTGCTTGTCGAGGATTTGCTCAAGAGTGGCCGACACGCTCGCTCTGACTCTGTAGTCTCCCACGGAGACGGAAGACTCGGATAGAACGGACTGCATCTCGTACCTCGCTTCATTCTTCTTTACCATTATTCCTTTCATGCGGGAGATCTCTGAGAGACTGAAGCTCTGCGATTCATCTGGTAGCTCCGGGGGCTCGTTGTTTTGCTTATCTTGTAGAACCTCTTGTTCGCTTGGCGTTTTACCGGATTTGTGATGAACGGGCTGCAACAAGACGAGAAGAGTACTTTTGTGTCAATGCCAGCTCTTTCTTGAGCTCTGATATTAACACGAAAGATATACATTACATACCGTGTTGCTTCCAGATTTCGGTGTGATTTCAGGGTAAAGCCAAACAGAGTCATCGTCATGATCATCCACAAACGAAAATTTATCGTCATCTGAGCTCGCGGACTCATCCAGCTGATCAAAATGCTCCTCCTGTTTGGTGGGTGTTTCATATCCACGGCGGCTAGGCTGAGGTAAGAGGCCAGAACTGTCATTAGCATGTGCAGAAAACATGAATAAGATGTGAAGGTAGAGTTGAGCAGTACCGTAATGGGTCTAGAGAGTGGCTTTTCTTGAGGTGACAAAATAAGTTCTGGATAGAGTAGCACCGATTCATCGTCGTTATCAATGTAGACCGACTCAGCTTTGCTCCCAAGATAGTTGTAGGCCTGAGGTGATCTTTGACCCATCTCCCTGTGATCAGGTGACCTTCCTACATAGACTGCAGTCTTTGGCCTACTTTCATGCATTCTTGGCCTTGTCTCCACGGTCCTGGTCCGGTGTTCCGGCGTCCTAGGCCTAGTATCAGCTGTCCGAGGTGTTTGAATAGCAGCACTGTCAAGAGATCTGTGGGATGTGGGCTGAGTTTGTGGAATCCTAGGGATGGGTTCTGGCGTCTTGGAGCGCTGTTTTGGAGTCACTGAAAATGGTTCAAAGTAGGAAGGTTGAGGCTCTGGGGTCTTGGACCTAGGCCCGGGGGATCTAGCCATGAACTCAGGTGACCTCCCTCTATGTTGTGCAGTCCTCGGCCTGGTTTCTGGCGTTTGGGGCCTCCTCCCTGTTGCAGCAGACTCATGTATTGGGGTCCTCGGCCTAGTATCAGAGCGGCGTTCAGGAGGGTCCTCTTGGTGATCCCACGGCCTAGTATCAGAGCGGTGTTGGGGTGTGCGAGGCCTATGCTGAGGGGTCCTAAGAGGGTGTTCAGGAGTCTTGGGCTGAGTTCCAAAGGGCCTTGGTGACAAATCATCGTCATCACCTCCACGCTGGAAGGAGGAAGGGCAGACATATATGAGTTAGAGAGAGTCTCAAAAGAGAGAGAGCTTAATTAGCAATTCTTGATAAGAAGAATGTCCCCTTACCCTTCTTGCAAAATAGTCTGCCCCTGAATACACAGCCAGAGAAGGCGACATCGGGAGCGAGTCCACATTGTTTGCAGACTCGTTCTTGAGTTGGGATGGGCGTCCATGTAGCGGGGAAAGCCGGCTGAAGAAGTTACCATTGGTGTGATCGGTGGAAGGTGAAATGACTGAATCGACCTTCTTCTTGGCGAAATAGCTGGCCAGAGGCGATCTGCTTCCAAGAGCTGGACTGCCTGGAGGAGTGTCCCTGCTCGGTGTTCTCTTACCAAACCCTGACACAAACAACATATGTTTCATCATCATCAGAGAGAGAGAGAAAGAGAGATTCTTGATCACAAATTTTGACTCAAGAAATGAAAAAGAAAAATAGAAAAAACACTTGTCATACCAAAGAGTTTCTTCTCCTTCTTGTGGACGTCTCCAGAGTTTAATCTCTCGAAACAGATAGCAGTACACTCATGGAAAGGATTGCCTGCGTTGGAGCAACCTGGAACTACTTTTCCAGACACCAATTCCATCTCACAAGCAAACTCTCTACAAGATCTCTTTACTTAAAAACAGAGCCTGAAATACACACAACAACAACAAAAACAAAAACAAAAAAAAGTGGTCAGATCCATATAAAAAGGAGAGACCCACCAAAGTAGATCATCACACAAGAAGGGAGTCAACGCTTATGAGTTTTGATATGGTGCAAATTACAGAAAATGATTGATGTTTTCGCTTCCTCTTAATTATGTTTTTCCACAGAGAATGGATTTGACCATCGTTGGTTTTAGTTAGCACACAAACTGGAGTCAAACATGAGACAAGACTAAGATCGATTGTGATGTTCATCAGTTACAAAATCTCACCATCCTAAATATGTTTCCCCAATCACACAATAATACTAAAAAAGGTTTTGGTGAAAGATGATGATGATATATATTCTCAAATTAATATGCACATATGCATGCAAAATGTATAAAGAATAAAAATGGGTCAATGGATACCTGAGGGCTTTTGAAGAAGCCAGTTGCAGAAGAAACGGATGATTTGTATCTTATCTGTATAGAGAGAGAGAGAATGAAGCTTGTGTGTATGTATATGTAGTAGAGGCATCTCTAATATCTATGGGCTACTTCGTTGACTTTGACCGCCACTAAAATAATACTATAAACAGTTTTAAGTTTCAGCCGAGACTTCGTCAATTCGCCATTTCTCCTTTTTACTTAAATGTTATTTATTTCTTGTCAAAGTAGAAGAATAAGATCGAAGCATAACGGAATCAAAGATTGAAGGTGAAAAGGGGACTTTGGAAACTTTCATTTGTGTTCTCACTCCATTCTCCTTTAGTCCTTTGCTTGCTTATTAGTTATTTCCCCTTTTCGGATTTAAATCTTACTATATAAAGTCCATCTGTTTAGAATTTAGACTGATATAATAGTGGTAGACTTTTGTTATCCGAAAAAGGCAAAGTGGAGTAGATATTTTCCCTAGTATACCATTTAAAGAAAAGAAAGAGAAGAAAAAAAAGCACAATGATATTGATATGCATGTATTGGAGAATTTGAAGAAAGGTCTTCTCCTCCTCATTAATTTGCATAGGACAAACAAATTAACCCATAGCCAAAATCATATTCTGACCCGAGGTAACTTAATCACTGAATCAATCACTTGTACATTCATTTGTACAACATCCCCTAATCATTCACAACCGTTGAATAATAAGCCAACATTTTTGTTTTATTAATGGAGAAATTTCACGCGGTTTAGTCTCATGCAAAACAAAACTAGACATGTACTTCCGAGACGACTTGGTCTTTGCTCTTAGAAGAAACCAAAATACGATTGAGAGAGAAAAATGAGTTTTGTTGTACAAGAGTAGAAGAATACACTTCATTAACAACAACCAAGTGAGAGAGATAATCCTCCGAACGAACATCATATAACCATACAATCGAATTCTAAAATATTTTGCCCACTGGAAGAGTAGAAATGGTATTTTATTAATCAGAGCTCGATAAGGACAGCTTCGCCTTCGAATTTATGGACCTTGCTCTGGAACAGCTCCAGGTTCTTCCTCACCCTCGAATCCTTCATCTCTAGCTGCCCCATTCGACCCGCCATCGCCGTCACCCTCTCTCGACAGTCCTTTGTTTCCTCCTCTCTCCTCCTCAGCTCCTCTTTCAGCTCCTCCATCTCCACCTTCCCCTCCGTCATTCCCCTTTTGCACTCCTCTTTCTCCATCTTCGCCGCGTCGTACTGCCCGAAGCACTCCACCGCCTCCGCTAGTTCACCTACGGCTGTTTTGAGCCACGTCACGTCGATCTTGACCGAGTCCATGTCCTTGACGACCGCCGCGATCTCCGCCACGCGAGTCTTGCTCAGATCTCTCAGCGCCGTCGATTTCAGCTCCATCACTGCTGCCGCTAGGGATTCCAGGTAAAAGGACCTTGTTGAGGTGGATTGCAGCTTCGAGGAGGCGGCGATGTCTCCGTGTTTGTCTATGATCGCCTTGAGCGTGGCGGAGACGCTCTGACTCACCTTGTAATTGGCGACGGAGACGTAAGCCCGCTGTATCTCCTTTCCTGCCTCGTAGCTCTCAAGTCCGCGCATTTTAGTGATCTCCTGCAGCGTGAAGCTCTCAGACTCGTCCGCGAGCTCCGGGGGCTCGAACTGCCTGTCTTGCTCGTAGGTATCTGCCCCGGTGGTGATCTGGTACTTGTAGTGAACCGGCTGCAACAACGGAAAGAAATCATTTGGATACTCTGCTTTGGTAAACAGAAAAAGATGTCCGGAAGAGATGACAAAACGCACCGTGCTGCTCCCTGAAACCCCCCTGGAACGATGCCCAGTAGCAATCTCTGGAAAAAGGTAGGTGGAAAGGTTGTCTTCGTCATCGTCGCTGGATGAGTAGAATGGTGGTGGTGGAGAGCGGCTTGTGGCTCCATGAACAGGGCTCATGGGAGGGCTGTTACGCGGTGTGACATCTTCATCTGCCTCGTACATCCCCTCGAATCGATCTTTCCCGTTCTTGTATCTCTCAGGCTGCAACTAACAAAGACCAAAAATCAGAGGATGGGGTTTAACGTTTCAGTAACAAAGGGCTTCAAAAAGGGTACCAACCCTTGTGTGTGGCGGGCTTCGGGAGGGATGAAATGGGCTTGAAGGAGCGCTCCTCCGAGATGTTACATGTCCCTCTGCCTCATACCTTTCTCGGCTGTAGTCTCTCCCTCGATCATTCTGCAAACACAAACTCTGTTTTAGGTTTTGAACGAAAAGAATGTAAAACATAAAGAATTAGAATCACTAGTACCGTGTTGTTGTAGGGAGCTGGAGAGCGGCTTCTGGAGGGGTGAAAAGGGCTCACATTGGCCTCTGCCTCATACATTCTCTCGTACAGCTCTCTGCTAAACTCGGTAGACCTTCTACGGCGATCAGGCTGCAATCACAGTCCAAACTTAATTTGTTCCGGAGAAATTCAAATCAGCAGAATGCCAAGAGAAAAACAAAAACGCAGAAATGAGAGAGTACTGTGCGGGTTCTTGCAGATCTAAAGGGGCTCATAGAACCGTTGCTCCTCGGGGTCACGTCGGCATCAGGCTCATAAGTCATGCCCTCGGTTCTATCATTACCATGCTCTCTAGGACGCTCCGGCTGGAGTTTTGAAGCAAGGATCAAAAAACATGAACAGTGAAAGAAACACAGTAACAATACAATGGGAAAAAGACAGAACCGTGCTATATCTGTAGACCGGAGGGCGATGGTGGGAATTGCGGACACGTTCAGAGGCTTGCTGTTGTTTCCAGTGAGTGGTATGGTCATCGGAGATTGGGAACGCGTGCTCTGATTCCGATCTTTTGATGCCGACGAAATAAGACACAGGCGGAGATCGACCCTCGGTGGGATGAGGTGGGCTCGAAGGGTTGCTCTTGCTCGCATTTTTGTGACCGAACAATCCTGGAAACAAACACACACCACACCATTTTCAGCGCTGGACTGGTCTCCGACAGCTATTATAAGAAAAGAAAAAACTCGAAAGAACTAACCTGCTCTTTTTCCATACTTCTTGTCCCTGTTTGAATTGAAGAAATCCATATCCACCCCCGGATTGGTACGTAAGCCTGCGTGTAAACCGGAAAATTCGTATCAGTCACATCTCCACTGTTATATATAATTGATGTGTGGATATAGTAAAACTAGAACCTAAAATCGATTAAAGAATTCGGATTTTTTTTTTTGTTATGAACTGCCACTGGAGATCTAGAGAAGAGAAGAGAGGTCTAACTACTCTTCTCTTACTTAATACTAAATGGTAAGGAAGGAAGAAATGGTCGGGTAGTTAATAACCTGAGAGTGACAATCACCTCAAAATATTAAATTTGTGGCAGCTCTCTTGTATAATTGATGTCAATCCACCAACTGTAGCAAGCCACTCGCACTGACTTGGTCAATTCTGGCAAACTTTGAAAAATCTGACAGGCAAAAAACACCAAAAAGAAATTATATACTTATAACATTCATACACGACCAAAAACGCCACAACGAGTCAATCATTCCGCTATTGTATCTGTTACCAACCTAAGAATGATTAAGACACAGAGGAGAGCTTTCTTTTATTCTTAGTTCCCAGTAAATTAGAGAGACTACTGTACTTTTCTTGGCGCCATTGTTGACATTTTATCATTTGAAAAAAAAAACTAACGGGCTTTTAAATGGGCTAAATAAGGCTCAGTAATGATCTATCAGAGATTGACCAAATGGCCCATAAGATAAGGGTGCTAAACCCTAAATTGAACAAACCTTAGTTTTCTCTCCGTGATCGATCATCTGGTGTGCTGTTTTCTTCTGTACCGATGGCGACTCGGCTCAAGGAGATTGTGAAGAAATACGGAAAGGTAGCGCTGGGAGTCCATTTCTCCGTCTCCGGCGTCTCCATCAGTGGATTCTACATCGCCATCAAGAACAACGTCGATGTCGAGTCGCTCCTGGACAAGTACCAAATCCCGTGGTTCTCCTCCAAGGAAAACCCTAACCCTAGCCTCGATTTGGAGATCCAAGAGCAAGGTCTGGGTACGACCGACAACAAGACCAAACAGCTCGCCAAATCCGCCGGCGGAGCCCTAGCGCTCGCGGTGCTGTGCAATAAGGCGCTCTTTCCGATCAGAGTGCCCATCACGATGGCGCTGACTCCCCCAATCGCTAGATTCCTCAGGCAGAGGAAGATCCTCAAGGCCGGCGGATGACTCTCCCTCTCTTAGTCCCAAAATTTCAAAAAAAAAAAAGAGTAATCAGTCATCTGTCAATGTTTTTTTGTTCAAAATTTCGAGTGTAATGCCTCTGGAGAAAGCTGATAGGAAGAAATTTGTGTTAGAGAAATTTGAGATATATTGTTGATTGATGCTTACAATAAGTCAGAGTTACCAATCATTTGATTTGGGTACACTTTAGCATTCTCCATTTAACATGTCTCCTCTTTAGTCTGTATACTAAACTAAACTCAGACACATCAACACATAAATATAAGAATATGAATCGTAGTAACGTATCATATAAAAAATCCAAGATTGCTGCCCAATTTTGTTGTCTACATTTTGATTCCTAGAAGAAGATTAAACCCATCCAAAGCTTTCATTTTCACATTGCACCCAGCCAAAAATACAAAATACATGTGAAAGAGTAGATTATTCGTGGACTAGTTGGTAAATATATCATAGTTAGTAGTGGTCACTTGATGGTTAGAAAGCCCAAGAGTTATGGATAATAAAGGCCCGGCCCATAAGAAAGTAGAGTTTTTGGGATCTCAAGTGATTTGATCATCGCTTCGGGGGATCTTCAAGGGGAGAAGAAAGGTGGAAGATGATCGTTTGCGTCTCCGTCGTCGGCCACCAGGTCTGCCGCTGACTTTTACTTTCCGATTTCTGATCTGATGTGATGTGATGTTCATTGTTTCTGACTTGGATCCACAAACAGAACAATCCGCTTTACATACAGAGCTTCACGGATGCCGACGATGCCCTCAAGCTCCACCACATCGTCCATTGCTCCCTCGACGTCATCGAAGAGCGAGGTCCTTTCTTTCATCCTATTTTCATTTCAATCTCTTTCTGATTTGCTCATCTCTTCTTTTGATGTGTATCTTCGTTTTCCCAATAATTCCGAGCCTTTTGTTCTTTCCGAATTTTTGTCTGCATTTCTTCGTCTTGCGGATACAACTTGTGTCCTTGAGTTGTAAAAATATAGAGAGTAATGTCGATTTTGTCTTTGAATGGTGTCAATCTGTTTCTTCAGTGAACAATCCGAAAAAGTCTGGTACAACATTGAACGAAGCATTTCTTGGCTTGCTCTATCCGACAGTGAACTACAAAGTGTAAGCACAAAGCAGTGTCAACATTCGCTCTCTCTCTCTCGATGACTATGATGATACTCTTTTCATGCGTCCTTCTTCTTCATCTTCTTCTCTTGCAGGTATGGTTACTTGACCAATACCAAAGTGAAATTTATTTTGGTCACAACTGATTTGGATGTCAGAGACACCGACGTGAGAAGTGTAAGCATCTTTTTCATCTGCTCAGATACAACATTTCATACTCTTTCTCCATCACTTACTTAGTTCATGCTCTTCTACTTGTGTTTGTTACATTCATTCACTTACCCTTTGTTTTCTACAGTTCTTCAGGAAGTTCCATGCTGCCTACGTGGATGCAGTCTCTAACCCTTTCCATGTCCCTGGGAAAAAGATAACCTCAAGAACCTTTGCACAAACTGTAAGCAACATCGTCGGATCATACGGTCTAAACTGAGCTTCTTAGTTGCTTTTTGTAGCTCAGAGACTTGTGTTTGCTGAGCATTGAGGAAATGTCATTGTCTTTATCATCATTTGCTGTTAATATCAACTCTGGGATTGCTGTAAGAAGAATTGTTGGTTCAAAATGTTGAGTCATGAATGGAAATTGAAGTTTGGTCTTTGATGGGAGATATGTTGAATAAGTAGGGACTTTCCCAACCATGATCTCATGAGTTCTTTCTTCCTTGCTATCAGTTTATTAACAAGTAGTCAATCACAGTGCATCAGCGGGGATCGCTTTATTATATCTGCTTCTGATGCTCTCTGATCAACCAAGAAGCCGTCGACATGGTTCACACTCTGATCTCAAAAAGATTTGACCGACATGTTGTCTTATTTGGTGCAAACAAACATTATGAGCCTAGCCATGCTAACATTTACTACCCGTGGCTCCTCATCCATTTTTCCGACTACTTGTTCCAATATCTGTAACTAGTCTACACATGTATGCTGTAGCTGTGTTGATTCTTGCCTGGGAAGTGAAGCAAAGCACATGCTAGTATTGTTTGTCAACTCTGTGTTAGTAGGTAGGAGTGAATTGTAAAGAAAGTGATCACACTTTTTTTTGTTAATTCTACAAACTCTCTAGATGAAGCTCTTTGATTTGGTTTACACAATACTGTAGAAACATGAAATTTGCAAGGAATCGATGAAGGCTGATGTTGGGACATGAGATTCCTGAATTGATGTTTACTTTTGGGTGTTCTGTACAAAATGCATATAAACGGAGAGGGGAAGACGTACATATACCAATGTCACAGGTGTGAGCTAAAGCCAATGTCTAAGGTTGTTCTACCGTAAGCAGAGAGACACCAAGAACTGAGAGAAGACTATGAATTCAGTCACGACGGCGGCTGGGGAGTGGAGACCCAGAAACGGGACAACATCAACGTGGAGCCAGCTCTCTACGGTGGATCCCACCACCGCACCTACCACTAGTCCTCCCGCCGTTATCGCAGCTGCTTTCCCTGCACCAAACGCAGAAGAAGAAAGCTGCATTCAGAGGTGCTCGCTGTCGTGAAGAAAGAGGGTAGATAGGGAAGCTATGGTTTACCTAGCTTGACGTTCCTTTTGGTCATGAAGTATAGGGAAGCTCCGAAGCTGGTGGCCAATATAAGGCCGGGTACATCAGCACCGGCATAAGGCACCCCCGAAGACTCGAAGGAACTGCCGTTCACGTAGGTCAAGGCCATCATGGCTCCATAGACTCCGGCTTGTATTCCGAGACTGCTCGTGGAAGGCATATCAATAGAGACGGGTGGGTTCTTCATCCACTGAGACACCCTACCCGTTCCCAGAGGGTTAGCGGATTTAACGTCGGCGTAGCGAATGTTGTTGCTCACAACTTTGCCTGCTCGGCGTTGGTTTAGGCTCTGCATCAGCAGCATGTCATATGCAGCCTCCGCCTGATGAAATTCACAGAAAGAAACCTTTTATTATAGAAAATTGGAGAGAGATTCATCTGAATACGATCCGATAAACCTAACCAGATTTAGGAACTTGCGAATTTGTTGATACTAAGATAGACATGAGAAGAAAGCTGATTGAATTCGAGAAAGCTGATTGAATTCGGGAAATTTGGAGTCACCTGGGAGATGGCGTTGGGGTCGTCCTTACGGGAAGCAAGGATCGACTTCTTGGCGCGAAGTATTTCGTCGAAGGAAGCTCCTTCGGAGACGCCGAGTACCTTGAGAGCCGTCTCCACGGACATGTCGAACGGCGGAGAATCGTCAGCGCGGGAACTGGCTCGAGGCGCCGCGCATCGCCGCCGCGTGGGCAGGAGAATCGCGGCGGAGCGCCAGGGCTTACCGGGAGCAAAGAAAAGGGAATCGAGCTTGGTGGGGAGATAGAGCGGGCGGAGAGGAACATCGGAGGCTGAGCCAAGGCGGTTGGGTCGGGCGGAGAGAGCTGCGGCTGCCATTTTGCTTTCTCTTTGTGTCCACCAAAAAAATCAAACACAGACAAGTGCTAAGGATTTGAGGGATCCTGATCTTTCTTTATCCACCGTCAAAATCGAGTCTAAATTGTACGGCTTGAATCACACCCGTCGGATTGGAACGGCGGACGGTAGATAGACCTATAAGTATTTACTAAACATCAATCCTCTTAAAACATGTCAAGACACAAAACACAATTAGAAGCGTGGAAGCAAAAGAAATCGGCAATATATTTATTTCTTTTTGTTTTTGATAAATTGATAAGTATATGAGAAATGTAAAATAATGGTTCATCTATTTCATTTTGGTTTTTGGCATGTAACGTATTTGTGGTCCACCTCCTTTCTATCGCTTCTTTCTTGCTGGTAACTTGTAAGACAAATATTCTGTATCTGTTGGAAATAAGCATATAGGATCGACTCTGATGATGTCATGTCACACAAGTCGTCTGATAAGTAGTCTCAGACTGACATCTTAGCCGCAAAAATCTCCAGAAACCATCCAGAAGAGGTCAGGCTCTTAAAATCCTTCCTCTGGAACAAGTAAGCTTTGCGAGAATCACACTTCCTATCTTACCTTCTTCTGTTATTATCTGAATCTTGTGTGTACAAGTTACAACGAAACTAAATGAAAGAAAATTGAAAAGAGTTTTGGAGAATATTTGAGGATTTGTATTTTATCTTGTTTTGTCGGATATTTTTCAAATTTTGTATCTAACATATTTGAAACATATGGTACAAAAGATAATTTGTTAGTATATATTATTATTACAGGAACAAAAGAAAATTGTTTTAAAAGAAGGGAAAACAAAACAAATCTTTTTTGTCCATTTTCCAATAGTGTTGATAGTCGACGATAGATCTCAGCCGGCTCTCTCTCGCTGTGTCTCTCTTCTCCTTCCTTTGGCAGATCTTTGGATCATAAGAAAGGTAAACCTTCTCTCCGATCTTCAAATTACTCTTGATTACGCCTACCATTCGACTCCCTAGAAACTAAGAATCGTTGTTCCGTTTAGTCCAGTAGGTTCTTTGAAACTCAAGTGCGTGTCTCTTTGGATTTGATCAGGAATAGGTTAGTTTCCCTTTGATTGATCGAGAAATGGGTGCTGCTGAAAACAACAGCCTCGGAATGGAGGAGGGTGCCCTGGAGATCGGCATGGGTAAGTCAAATGTTTTATATATGATCATATGTGTTATTGAACCAATATGGATTAATAGTCTTGTCAAGCTTAATCTGCAGAGTATAGAACGGTCTCTGGTGTTGCTGGGCCTCTTGTCATCCTTGAAAAAGTTAAGGTATTATATTCTTCAGGGAACTCTGTTTTCTCTAGACTCTCATCCGAATCCAACATGCCCGGTCTTACTCTCTGCACCACCCCCAGGGACCCAAGTACCAAGAAATTGTCAACATCCGTCTTGGGGATGGAACTACACGACGTGGTCAAGTTCTCGAGGTTGATGGCGAGAAAGCTGTTGTTCAGGTTTTGAGTTTTTTCCCACCTTTCTTCCTCTCAGTCCTTTATGTCTGGTTGATTGGCATCTCCAGTGAATTGAACTTCACGTTGCTTCTCCAGGTCTTTGAGGGAACATCTGGAATTGACAACAAGTACACCACCGTTCAATTTACAGGGGAGGTACGCTAGTAAATATAATCTTCAAAAGTAACATCCACTCATCTCCTTCGTCTGCTTACACATATGTACATTTGTGATTCTGTTATCTCACTTCTGCCAATATGTTTTCCTTAGGTTTTAAAAACTCCCGTCTCATTGGATATGCTTGGCCGCATCTTTAATGGTTCTGGGAAGCCCATTGACAATGGTCCACCTATATTGCCTGAGGCTTACTTGGATATTTCTGGTGAGTCTCTTGACCCATAGTTACCTCTCTCTCTAAGGAAAAACGTGAACATGATGAATTCTCGACTCTTGTTTCTCCAGGAAGTTCTATCAATCCTAGTGAGAGAACCTATCCTGAAGAGATGATTCAGACTGGGATATCAACCATTGATGTCATGAACTCCATTGCCAGAGGACAGAAAATTCCCCTTTTTTCCGCCGCAGGTCTTCCTCACAACGAAATCGCTGCTCAGATTTGTCGTCAGGCTGGTTTGGTTAAGCGTTTAGAGAAGTCAGATAATCTCCTTGAGGTATTTCTTTTTGACCATCAGAGTCATATGACTGTGCATACCATAATCCACCCATTTCCAAGAAACTTAAAGAGGGTTTAGCTGAACTAGATATTGCATGATTCTTTCCTCCAGATGAAGCTTGCGCTGTGATCTGTTCATTTCAACATAACTCTGCTGTAAGATTTTGTTCTTTCAATATCGAAATTAACGTGTCACATTTGTTTGTGAATTTGCAGGACCAGGAAGATGATAACTTTGCCATTGTGTTTGCAGCCATGGGTGTGAACATGGAGACTGCACAGTTTTTTAAACGTGATTTTGAAGAGAATGGGTCGATGGAGAGAGTGACACTTTTCCTTAACTTGGCAAGTCTCTCAGTCAAGCTGTAGATGCCTTGAAGCGATATAGCTCTAATGTTTCTTTGATTTCATGTTTCTCTACAGGCAAACGACCCCACGATTGAACGTATCATCACTCCTCGTATTGCTCTCACTACGGCTGAGTATTTGGCATATGAATGTGGCAAGCATGTCCTTGTTATTCTCACTGACATGAGTTCTTATGCCGATGCTCTTCGTGAGGTGACAACCGTTGTTGACATCTTCTGTTTATGATGTATGTACCCCTCTGAGTGATAGAGAGCCTGATTTAGTGGTTAATGTTGATGATTGCTCTAGGTTTCTGCTGCCCGTGAAGAAGTACCCGGTAGGCGTGGGTACCCAGGTTACATGTACACTGACTTGGCCACCATATACGAGAGAGCTGGACGAATTGAAGGGAGGAAAGGTTCCATCACTCAGATTCCAATTCTAACCATGCCAAACGATGGTAATTTCTACCACAACCCCTTTTTCTTTTTTTAAATCTTCTTCCTAGTGGCTTCGCAGGTTGTAGGTGTATTTGTATACGAGGATTCTTAGTGATCTTTTTTTGTTCGAGAAATCTAATTTCATCTCTTGGTTTGATCAGATATCACACATCCCACACCCGATCTTACAGGATACATCACAGAGGGACAAATCTACATCGACAGGCAGCTTCATAATAGACAGGTAAAAATCATGTAGTGGAAGATAACATTATCCTCAAGAGTTGTGGCCTAAGTAAAGATTGTGTTTGCATTCGACAGATATACCCACCGATCAATGTCCTGCCGTCTCTGTCTCGTCTCATGAAGGTAAAGTGAAAACTTGTACATTAGATGGGATTGGAAAAAGACGCATCAGTTTTGGTGGATCACAGTCTACTCTGCTGTGTTTTGCAGAGTGCCATTGGGGAAGGGATGACTCGCAGGGATCACTCTGATGTTTCAAACCAGCTGTATGCAAACTATGCCATTGGAAAGGACGTTCAGGCAATGAAAGCCGTGGTTGGAGAAGAAGCACTCTCGTCCGAGGATCTGGTCTCTCCTCCGACTCTTCTCTTTCTAATTTATATGTATTGAACAAACTCAGTTTCTTTGTCACTCACTTGGGTGTTGTGCTAACAGCTGTATCTGGAGTTCTTGGACAAATTCGAAAGGAAGTTTGTGGCACAAGGAGCGTATGACACGCGTAACATCTTCCAGTCGCTGGACCTGGCCTGGACACTCCTCAGGATCTTCCCGCGTGAGTTGCTTCACCGTATACCCGCAAAAACCCTCGACCTGTTCTACAGCAGAGACTCCACCAACTGATCTCATTCCAAATTCATCTTTTCTTTTGATCTTTTTTTGCGCTTTGGTTCGCACCTCTCTCTCTCTGTCTCTTCCCAATAAAAAAGGTGTCTGACCCAATCGCCGGCAATTCTTTTGAACATTCTTTGTATTATTTATTTTTAACATATTTTCTGTCACCAATGAAATAAAAACCCTCGATCGAGGCTTGAGCCACTGTTATATGTGTGGCAATTCAAGGATGCTGCTTCAATTTTGCATTGGCATGATATTAAGAATTTTATGTTGTTCACGTGGTGTAAATGCGTAACTATTTGAAATTAAGGTTTTGTGTGATTCACGTTGAGTAAATTCAACTGATTTCTTTACAGACAGACATGCTGCAGAGCACGATCATGGATGTGTTTATGTTACAGTTTACAAATTGAAAATATGGCGTCAACGGGAGTTTCGTAGCCCTTAAAATAAGAAGTATTAATGATTGGTGGTGACTGAATATTATTGTTAAATCATTTGCGTTTGATTCGAGAAACTTAATTTAATGGTTTAAACGATTTAAGAAGGCACAAACCAAAGTATTCTTGTGAGAGAAAATTGCCACATCTCGTCACAGCGAGTCTTCATCACGTTCCAACTTGTCAAGGTACACCAAAACGACGGCGAGCTCCTGTGATAGTCTGGGAGAGTCGGTGATGTATAAGTACACGTCTCTCCGGGAAATCTTATCGGTGAGTCCGCCGCCACCGCCTCCTCCACCAACTCCAACTCCAGACTCACCTGTGAAGTCACCAGCAATGCACGGTTGTGGGAGCGGCTCAGAGATACCAATAAGGAACCTACTGGTGAAGCAAGCGGCTCTGGCTTACCTGCAGCCTACGGCAGGGAGGCCACCGGAGACAGTGGTGGAGGAAGGTCTTTTTGGTAAAATCAAGGAGGTTTCCTGCGGAGGGCTATGCGGGTGTCTCGAGTGGCTCCACGGCGTCGTCTCAATGGACATCTGGAGTACAGAAGAAGAAGACGATAGTAATCTTTTGATGAGACCAAGGACGACAGGTGGAGGATGATAGTTTTCGAACCTGTTGGTTTTGTACATATACAATAAGGTTTGCTTTATTCTCTGCAAACAGAACCCTGTGTGTTAAATCACCATTCATCAGCATCAATCATCATCAGAGATGTTTCTTATAAAGAGAGTTCTTTACCTTTCTCGAGGTTGCTTCCATTCAAATGCTCTTAGGATCATACATAGACTCCTGGTATCTTCGTGTCACTGCAATTGCAATTTGAGTGACAAATTACATTTAAAAAAGGTTTGCAGCCGTGATTAAGAGGCACAAATTTGGCTTCCAATATACTGTCGAAATGAGTAAGAGTTTCACACTATTAAGTCTCGCAATTTCATATGATATTTCCATCTGCATATTAACTTACTGTGTTAACATAAGTGGAACTATGCAATCTGGTGTAGTGTGCTCAATAACGTTTGTTGGGATATTTGAGAGATTTACATTATCAGAACCAGGGCATCCACCAGATGTACATCTTGCCAAGATTTTCAAGTGAGACTGCGTCGGCTATCAACCGGCGAGCCTGACCTTCTACCGGTAGGGGAACACCAACAACCACCCCTCGCAGCCGGGCTTCGATACTGCTTATGGCACGCTGCAATTGCCACATTATTTGATTATCTTGTGCAACTTCCAAAAAAGAGAGGTATGACTGTCATGTAAGAGAAGCATTGATGATGCAAACCTGAGCATGTGGGTTCTGAACTTCTACCCCGCTTGATTTGTGTGATTTTGTCCACTCCACAAGAGGATCGTGGATGAAGGTCTCAAGGATGCTCATTAATGTCTCCCTATGTGTCCTCAACACTGTGAGAGTGATTTCACATACCCTCATGAAAATGCCTTCATATCCAGTGATTCCCAAACCATCGATCATGTTCTGTTGTTTGGAAAACCAACATTCACAAGGTCATTATTATAATATAAAGGGAAGAAAGAAAAGTACCAATAAACACACACACAATCGATTTTCCATTTTCTTTCCTGGGTCAATCTGAATGGCACAAGCTCAGGCTTCTCCAGTTGTAAGCCTTTGTCAAATAAGCAACTGAAGTCTACATGAACACAATCCCCTGACGTAGAATCAAAGAGTATATTTTCTCCATGACGGTCACCAAGTCCAACAATGTGCCCAACCATGGACCAAACTGCTGTCGTGTGAGCATAAGCTACGCGTGACCGAAACCAAGCAGCTGGTTCAGAAAACGTTGTCAAGAACCATTTATGGAAAACTGGAGGGAACATAGGGAGGATCTTGGTCTTGAGCATCTCATACTCCTTTTTCACAGGACACTGATCATATATTCTTTTAATTTGAGGATTTGTTTTCTGCCGATCAAACCTCCCACAAGAAATGTATATATCTTGTAGAATATGGCGGAGTCCACGTGTATGTGGAACCCACTCCACCATACCACAGTCCTCGGTCAGAGGAACTACTGCAAAGGTGCGGATATATAGCTTCCTTCGCCTGCTTTCGGGATATTTGGATAGTAAGCGATTTATCATAGCAGTAAATTCCATCATCCGAGCATCTTTCCTGAGATCATCCTTCGGCTTACAGAGGAATGGGTACTCAATACCATCATTTCCCAGCAGAATGATCTGAATACAGAAAACGTAATCTACTAGTAAGGGACATTGCATGACTGATGTATTCAATATTCATGTTATGAAATAATGCATAGGAGACAGATAATAGGAGATATAAGCGGAGAGCAATGAAGAAAATCATATGGAATTATTACGTTAAGGTTTTTAAACATACCTTCTTCGGGCGCTGAAGAGATGAAAGTATCTCGGCTTCATCAGCTATACCAGAAATAGTTGGTAGATCTGAACCAGAAAAGACACTGGCAGAGTGTCGCTCATTATTGCTCATATCGAATGCTGGTAGGGTAATGGTAAGAGATTGTTGAATTGGCATGATGATATCCAGCGGCATCATTCTTTTCAAGGCACTAAATTCAGTTGCTATATTGATAATCTTGGATCTTGGTTGTCCCCCATGGAAGCACAGTTTAATGAAATGATCAGTCAAACTAGCAAACTGAAGGAACAGATTGTGGCCTCTGTCACTTTGGTTAAAGCCTTTTCGTGCACCTTGTATGATTTCTGCAGCTGCTTCCCTCCTAGCAGGAACAGTAGATTTTGAGACAGCTGCCATAATCCATAGCCCTTGCTGAGGAAATTGATGTAGAACAGATGTGATGATATTTTTAACCATTTGTACTGTTTCCCCGTTCTGATGACAGATTCTAGAAACCAACTGAGGCAACACAGTTAACCATTGATAGGTTGGCAGATCCTTTAAGCAGCCCCTCATTAAACTCATTATCTGTCAAAAGAAAAATATATGAATACATATTAAATAGGGGAGAAGCATGATAATACCCAAGAGCTACGAAATATGAAGAAAGAGTCCATAATCACTACCTTCATATGAGTACTTTTCAATTCCTTATTTCCTGCTGAACCACTCATTTGGTAGACAGTACCAAAGTCAAACCATAGTGTCAACAACCTCGGAAGTGCTTGAAAGAGATTCTTGTGCCCACTGTGAAGTCCCTTAGCATAGAAGTACATTCCCTTAAATAGGTAATCCCACCCAGCTTTCTCAGTGCTCGAGTTCGATGAGGCGGAACCTTTTTTGCTGCCTCCAGAGCTCAACACAAAGCTCTCTTGTTGACACTTTCTTGCATCAACATATAGCTCATCGTAATACTTAGCCAAGTGGAAATATCCCTTCTCCCAGGGCTGCAAGTCCTTGACTTGGGTGTAAAGATTTAAAACATCTTTCTTTTGTTTTTGCCCACTGTAATGGATCCATTTGGAATACAGAAGAAGAGTCTTCGCAACATTTTTTTTGTCGTTGAAAGATTGTGTGTTACGAACTGTTGGCTCTGGATTTAGGGGAGCCATCAATAAGCTATTGATAGAGGAAATCACAGTGGAGTCAACAACTCCCTCAGGCATATTCAGGAGAGACTGTTGTAGCTCTATCATTGCACTGTCTGAACGCCTAGTGATCCAAAGAAGTTTTGCCTTTTCCATGTGAACATTAGGTGCACCAGAAGCCTGAGCTTCCAAAATTGCCCTGTGAGCAGTCTCATAGTGTCCAGCCAAACGGCAAAGCTTTGCATATTGAAGCCAACAGTTCCCAACTTGAGCACCAAGCCCGGAGGCACCAAAGACAAGCCTTCGGAAAGCTAAGAGAGGCTCCCTTGTCCACAATGATGACTGAGTAAACCTGAGCCGGTTCTCCCAGTTATCTACTACTTTTGAAAACACCGGATCAGTTGTACTAAATGATTTCTCCAAATATGAATCCCCATTGAGAAGCGCCTGAAAGTCCTCTAGCTCCCTTAGCAAGTGAAGTTTAACAACAAAAGGATAAGCTCGCGTATAGGAGTCCATTCCTGCAGCAGCTAGAGGAGCAATGAGAGCTTGTTTGGAAATTGCTATTCTCTCAGCTACAGAGTATTGATCTTTCTTCATCATTGCTTGGAGAATCTTTGCGACATCTCTGTCAAAAGAGGCATTACTGTCTGAGCTACTGAAGAGTAGACCTTCTTCATCAGCTCCACCAAGATACTCATCCATCAAGTCCCACTTTCCAAGTCTCCATGCAGCTTGCACACCTTGTGTGCACCACGTTTTTTTGTACTCAGGTACTCTGGAAATTAGTCCGTCAACATGAGTGACCATTGTCTGATGGTGGCACATGTTAAGTAAGCAATTAAGAACATCTGAGTGTCTTTGGACTGACGTTGGTTCCATCTGAAGGGCTTGTTCACATGCAGTGAAGACTTCTGCCCAGTTACCGGATTTCTTATCTATCAACAATTGGTCTTGCAAACTTAAAGATTTGCTTAAACTTGCAAAGCCCGAAAGACCATCAGGCTCGTCAAGGCAGCTGTATATTCCCATCAGAGAAGAAACATCAGCATTTTCAAAGAGGCCTGACTTCTCAGCTGCGGGATTTAAGGACCCTGACTTTTCACGTACATGGGATTCGAGGTACATCAATGACCTAGCATAAGCTTGACACCTGAATGATGCCCTAGCAAGGGTCACCTTGGGAATAGCAAGCAAAAGCTCCAACACATATTTACATTGTACAAGAAGTTGATCCTGCTCTGTTGTTGATGCTGAAACCTGGTCTTTTGATTTGGATGCTACTTGCCTACCGCCTGATGACTGCAGAGACACTGAGAGTGCTACTCCTTGCTTCACATCGTCAACCCATTGCCCTAGGTTATCAAGAAGCGTGAAAACAGCTTGAACACAAACTTCACTCTGACCGACGCCACCGCTGTTTATTGTCACCCCACTATTTTCTGATGCAGCAGCATCAAGAACAGAGAGTATCTCTTCTGAAATGCTAAGCCGTGCTGCCTCAGTCCCATGGCAAACAACATCCAGAACTAAATATGGTAAGAGATAAGTAGCTGTCTGCATATCGTGACGCACTATGCCTCGGCAAGCAGCAAATATGCCTACACGGGATCCAGTTGCATGTGCTGTCAATTTCTTTATCCAGTAGGATAGCCACCTTCTGAATGACATAGAAGGCCGATAAATTGGTCCAGCTGATCCAGGGTCGGACGCATTTGGAAGCTGAAACCTTGAAGTCAAGCAGGGAGCTATTAGTTCTTTAACATAGTCTGAGAACCGGTCCCATAGGTTTTGTCCCCTTTCATTCACTTCATTGCTACCTCTCGGTCTTCTAGAACCAGATACATTGAGTAGCACACGTTCTTGTGGCGTAGAGACACCAGCATTCCCAGCTAAGGATGGCTCACAACCAGCAATCTTTAGTAATTCCTGTATGGCAAGAGCAGCCGAGTCTTGAATGATTGTATCCTGTGCAGCTCTAAAAGCTCTTGCCAAGTGTTTGTGAATGAGCTCAAAGATAAGATCATCATCTGAGCATTGGATTTTAAAACGGTTGCATGAAGCAACTCTCACTTTGGCGGGGTCAATAGCGCCTATTGCTCCAAGACAATCTGCACAGACTAGCTTCAACCTCTGACCCACAGTAGTGCGTGATTCTTCTGCACATCCCTGTAGTAAAGATGTGATCAAAGAACTCAAGATCTCCATGTCTGAGATAAGTTCACCGGCAATCAGTGCAGCAACATCTTCATTTCTCTGATACAGCAATTTGCTTAGCTCACATGCCACCATGTATCTAACATTCAGGTTCTCATGTTTCATACAATTTACAATATCCCGTAACTGATCCTTCAGGCTCATCAATCCACGTGCTTCTTGAATAGCATTGTTCAATTCTGCTAAAGAAGGTATGCTAGGTAAGAGGGGGAACTCACATATGTGCTGCTTTAGTATATCTCTATTCTTCAAAACAAGTTCTTCAAGAATTTTCACCACTTCGTCTAGATATACATGGGGACCTTCCTTCTCTCTCTCTAAGAAGGGTATAAGTGCCGCAAAAACTTGAGAAATCACATGCTTTATGCTAGACGGAGATACGGCAGACAACTTTTTTGTAAAAAAATGTAAGACCATGAGACCCTCGCTTTGAAGTGCATCTTTGTCAATGGCATGCATAAGGAGAACCATAAGCTTCGGCACATATGTGCTGAGATAGTGGCCCATCATCTCAATGAGCAGCTTAATACGCTTCAATGCTTGCTTTTGAAGAAAAATATCATCTGCATGAAGCATTTTCCTGTCAATACTGTTAAGGAGTCCAACAAAATGGTTTTGTAAAAATCCAGGAAGATCCTCT
The DNA here is from genome assembly GCA_911865555.2 of Thlaspi arvense. Lineage (NCBI taxonomy): Eukaryota > Viridiplantae > Streptophyta > Magnoliopsida > Brassicales > Brassicaceae > Thlaspi > Thlaspi arvense. The sequence continues at coordinate 67,020,554 of OU466860.2, forward strand.
GCATTTGTTAAAACTTTGGAGATCTTCTTTATTGCCTCAGGCAGTCTCTGTAGCCTGCATAAGCAAAATGTTGAAATCAAACAGCATGTCATTAAAATTATAATTGCAATTTCCTCTCAAGGCTTTTAAACTCTAGCTAGTTCGGTTGACATGTAGGTGTGGATGAGCACAATATAGAACAGTAAACACGCATAGAGATCAAACGAACATGTAAAGCAAATAGATGGCACGTTCTACTTTGTAAAGCAAATAGATGGCACGTTCCCCAATAAATACATCTGAACCGAAGAACTCTAACAAAAGAAAAAATTATCAAAATATTCATGCATTTTCCAGCAACCAATTTCTGCTCAAAAATGTACAAAGCTACGCTAATACATACCTTCTATCTGTCTCGGGTGTATCCGAAATGTCCACAAAGCACACCAGCTCATCTAAGAGTGCAGGTAACGCAGCAGCGAAAATTTCTTTGTTGTCTGAACCAATCTGTGAGTGATACAATTGCAATACTGAGAGAAGATTCTTCTCTTCTTTCTGATTCAGCGCAAAAGCAAGAACTCTCGGTAGCCAATTTACAATTAGAGGTACCACATCTATCTCTAATAACTTGGCCAGTTCGCTCAAGGTACTGGCTGCTTGAGCATTTTCCTGCCAATATACCAAGAGCTTAGGAAGAACAACAGGGACCATATTCCTCACAAGTTCTCCAGTTTCAACACCCAAAACAGCCTCTGCAAATTCTTTTACCACATTTGGACGGTTGGTCAGCCTGACGGATAGATTATCAAACAATGCATTTTGAACATGAGCAGCTCTGGAAAGTAGCATCGCAAACCCCCCTTTCACATGGATGTAGCATGACCGATTTATTAACCTTGATGCATTTATTCGAACGATCAAGTTTGGATGATCAAGCTGATCAATCAGCAGGAAAAGAGAAAACAAGAAAAGCTCACTGGTGATATCTGCAGCAACCATAACTTCAGCTGTCGTTTCCAAGAGAGTCTGGATGATAAGAAGATCCTTAGCTGTTGCTAGAGAGTCCTCAATCAAATCAAAAAAATTCCTTTCGCAACTTTTCTCCGTAGCATTTTCATCAAGAAACAAACAGCTCACAATAGGATGCTGTACAAAGATACCAATCTGGGCACAAAATGCTTCCCTTACATCTGTATTTACATGTAGTAGCAGATATTGAAGGCATCTTATCCATTGAGACCTTGTTCTGACCAGAATATCCGGGGCTGTGTGGCCAAGAATTCTTCGTATTACTTCTATACATGCTAGTTGAATCTCTTCAGAAGACTCATCATAGAGAAGACTAAAATATAAGGACTGAAGTTTAGAGTAATCACCATGATGATCCATTTCCATATTCACCATCTCTGGAGTCTTTATAATTCTGAAATGCTTCTCATCTTTGCTTTTGATAAATTTATCACACTTGGAACATTGGAATCCTTGAAGTAGACAATTCAGAGTCTCATCTTTCTTTACATCTTCATGTAGGAATATATGGCATGCAGTTTTGTCTGAGCCAGTAGTATTTGATCCGTAAAGGCACGATAAGAAGCCAAGAGACTGAGGTATGGTCTTCTTAACCATCAAATGCTCTTCTTTCAACAAATACCTATGAATGTAAGACACAAGGATAGTTAAGGTGTGAATAGCAATATGAATAAAGAATAGTATGTCATTTTTTTCTCATCAACTTACTCCAGCCTTCGGAATATATGAGGAAGGGCATCAATATCAGAGAATACAACTTTCAGTGGCATGGAGATAACAGCGACAGCTCGCACTTGTTCAAAATCATCAGAAAGAGCCATATTGAAGATATCAAAACCACTCCCGTCACGTAAACCAAGCTTTGTCCATATCCCCACAGATAAGCACTTAGACTTTAATAAAGAGCCAGGCTTCTTAAACAGCAGAGAGTGCGTCCAAGGCAGCTTTAGCAATACTTGTATAGCATCCAAGTCATTCCCTTTACTTGTATATTCACATTGTAAATCCAAATCTGATGAAAGGGGGATACATTAAGAGATGCTGGATTCAGAAATAGTATAAAACAAAGGAAACGTCAGACTTCATGGACAAGAAAAGTTACCAGGCACGAGTAGCGCACTGTGAATTCCTTCCAAGTAATAAGAAATGTCGAACACAACTGGATATTTTTTCTCAACCTACATACGAATCTGTCAGAAAACACTGAAAATGAAAACGCTAATATAAGAATAGGGACTGGGGAGTTTCTGGTTACCTGCTCAGCTATCCAGGGAATCCAGGCATACATCGAGTGAAACAAACGATAAGTCATTCCAGTCCAGGGACATAAACAAAGTGCATTCGTGATCATGCTAAGTGCTGCTATTGAAACTTCAGGCCGTAACAGACTAGGCCCAGCAGGTGGAGGTTTTAAAGATTCTACAGTTGAAATAAGCATCACACGCAGACTAGCAGCATCTTTTCCATCGGTCTCATCGGTAACTTCAGGAGCAAAGTAAACCCCTTGTTGAGTATCAGCACCAACTTTCTGGCGCTTCCTTTTGTGTGTACTTCCATCCTTAATATGTCTTTTATGTCCAACATTAACCGGTCTATCACTAGCTACTGATGTATGGCTGCCACATTTGGACGTCTCACCTCGAACAAAATCAGGTCTAAGAGCAACAAGAACCGCTTTAAAACATTCTATCAACGAAAAACAAGGTTCCGAAAGCTGAAGCAACTCTAGAAGGCAATGTAGATTCCAAATACGAGGAGGACAAGATTTCACAATCCGCACGTATGCACTGCACAGGGAAGCCTACAAACATAATACCCAATATGATTTGCCCCATCAAGTTTTAAAAATAGCAGCAGCGAACAGAAAACTAAAAGAACTGATCAGAAATCCATTGGAGTGAAAGATGTGTATGGGAAAAACAGATCCATATATACCTTCAGCTCCTCACTCTTTGTTCTCTGTAATGCATTCGGGAAGACCAACACTAAACTTTCTGCAGTTAGTTTGACAGCGACATCAGAACAGCTGGAATATACTGTCGTAAGGCAACGCCCAATGGTAGAATCATATATCGCATTCCTGTAACACATGCCCAGAATTTGAAGTTATCATAGGAAAAGATTCACTATACCAGTGGAAAAAGGTGTAAGTTAAGATTATTTTTTCCACACAAAAGTGCGAGGAAGGTAAACGTAGAAGATGTAATTTTATTTAATTAACAATTCACAATCATGTCAGAATAAAACAAAAGAGCTGTGCTTTGACTAGTTGAGGAAAACACCTGTACACAGGAAGTCCTTCTTCATCTGCTGCACTTAAAAGGAGGATGATTGACTGTATCAAGCCCACATGAGGGAGGATGTTGAAGCTAAGGATTGATCCGACAAGAGAAGCAAACTCAAAGCATGCCTTCCATATAAAATCAGATGTCAGATTAGTGTCCCCAAAATTCATGACAGCTTCACAAAAATAATAAATGCACAAATTACTCTACCAAGTATCAACCGATCAGATAAACTGAATCACCAAGCATATGAACAAATAGCAACTCACCATCTGCACATCTGCACCACCACAGCATACCAAAGAACAGGCAGCCTTAACAAATGATGTATGGATGAGACCTTCGACGTAGAGTGTCCCCTCGGTTAGGCATTTACAGATTAGCTTAATGACACAAGTAGCAAAAGGTTGCCAACGTTTGGCTCCCATCAAGTTCAACACAAGACCATCCCCGTCTTTGGGCTTATTAGTATCTGGCAGATCACAGAGATGACAAGAATCACCCCAAACTCCAGAAAAGGACATACAGAAACACCTAAAAGGAATGTGAGATTCATAGAGTTCCGGTTCATTGGAATGGATTGATGCAAAAGGTTGCATATCTGGAACATAGAAAAGGCATGTTAGTCCACTATAAGTCGAAGTATTTTGGAACGTGGAGTCAGTTTTTCAAGCAACTATCTCCAATAAGACAGATGGTCATCGTAACATGATTTGCACTTATGGAGCAAACTGGAGAGTTTATGTTTACAGATAAAAGACGTGTGGGGCATGAGAATGGTTATCAGTTTCGAAAGGCCAAATCATTATGATTAAGAGGGAAGAAAGTTAATCCTAGACTCACCTTCAATGGCCTGCAAAGCGTCATGGAAGAACATCCGGTACGCCTTCCTGGAGTTGGAACGCAGCAACATTAAGAGAGATCCAACAGTTTCAAGTATTACTCCATGCGCAGGACTGCAATTGGTTAACAAGAGAAAGCATTAAAAGTGCTATTCCACATCATGGAAATGAATACACAGGCAGGAGGAGAATCTGTAGACAGAATGACTTACACAAACTCAGGTTCTGCAAAGAAGGGCATAAGATGACCAATCACAGGGAAAATAGCAGCAGGATCTCCGTGATAGAAAACGCCTGGAATATTCCTTGCTGTGTGGCCAACAAGCTTCAGAACAGCTGAAACTTCCCTCCCGTTGCCTGCAGAAGAAAATAGCTATGAATCAAAATGGAACCCAATCGGAGCCCAAATAAACAGTGGTGAACGCATCCTATCATTCAAGCTGTCAAGTTCATCTACCACATGACCATTCGAGGTTAACCTAACTAGTTCCCGTCAAAATCGAGAGAAATTTGTGCTCAGAGGGACAAGAGAGAGAGACAGCAATTCTTAGAGAAAGAGAGTGTGCTGTACCGAGAGAAGGGGCGACGTAGGTCTTCAGAAGATTTGGGATGACGGCCCGAAATCGAATCTCCAGAGCATCGTCGTCTCCGCAAGAGCGACCAAGGGTGTTAGCCGGAGTGGACGAGGATGCGGCGACCCGCTCACGGAGTTCGTGAACCAAGCTCGATAGATTATTGTCGTTCGCCATTTCAGTATCGCAGAAGCTACGCCTCTCCCCCTTCCACCTTCCCCCCAATTTTTAAAAGAAAATAAAAAAGAAAAAGTGTAATTGGTAGATACCTAAAAAAATAAATTAACCTTTCACTGTTTTTCAAAGTGTAATTGGTCTCACCTTTTTCATTTTTTTTTTTTTTTGCATCTCCAAATATCTGGTGTTATCCATATAAACTTTAGTATAACTTTTAAAATAAGTTTCACATATTTTTTTCAATTATTTTCTTTGTCTATCCCCCAACCGTTGTTGATTCATGATAGTCTTAATTGTCCAGAAACATCGGATATGTTGGACTTTGGAGGGTAAAAGAGAATGATTCGGGTACTGTCGTACTGAGGTGCAAGATTTCGTCTCCAAACAGCATTGTAACATTTCTACGCCATTGTCCATTGATATATGCCCAATGGATTCTTGTACATAACTAACCTATCCATGTCAAAAAGACATACGATATCAGGATTCTTTGCAAAATCAAGATCGGGTTTTTGTTATGAAAACAAAAATGTAAACGATACACAACAAGTAAGAACTAAAGAAAACCGCTAATATGAGCAAACAAAAAGAAATACTTATAAGGTAAATGGGTTGGGCCAATACATTAGTTAGACTAGAAAAATTGATTGTAATGGGCTTGGACTAGAAAAACCACAACGATATCTATCGATTGTACACGCGTGCACTCTAATTCGATTCGGACCAACTCCTGTCTCCTGCGGTGCGGTGAAGGAAATCGAGAGCGAGATCAATTGAACCCTAGCGACGAAGATGCCGAAGAAGATGGGTGTGAACAGCAAGGCGGAGGTCGCCAAATCCCGGAAAAATGCCGCCGAGGCCGAGCAGAAGGATCGCCAGACTCGGGAGAAGGAGGAGCAATACTGGCGCGAGGCCGAGGGTCCGAAATCCAAGGCGGCGAAGAAGCGGGAGGAGGAGGCGGAGAAGAAGGCGGAGTCTGCCGCCAAGAAAGCGGAGGCGCGACGGCTGGCTGAGCAGGAGGAGAAGGAGCTGGAGAAGGCTCTGAAAAAGCCGGACAAGAAGCTGAATCGCATATCCGTGCCGGTGCCGAAGGTCACAGAGGCGGAGCTCATCCGAAGGCGCGAGGAGGAGCAGGTGGCGCTGGCGAAGAAAGCGGAAGAATCTAAGAAAAAGCAGACCCGCATGGCAGGGGAAGAGGAGTACGAAAAGATGGTATCGGTGACCAATACGAATCGAGATGATTCCCTCATCGAGGCCCATAGCGTTGACGAGGCGCTCGCACGGATCACTGTGTCAGATAACCTGCCGGTTGATCGGCACCCTGAAAAGAGGCTCAAGGCTTCGTTTAAGGTTATCCTTTTGCTTTAACCTTCTTTACTATGCTCCATGTTCAGATTTCCTAATGCCTAAGCTATCACACACTTGCCATATTCCATTTCCAATAAGATTAGAAAAGTCAGCTGAGATGTAGAGGATATTTGATCATGGTAGTGTTTAGGATAAGGTAGCAGACAATCGTGTGATTATATTGGTATTCCTCGATTTTCCTGGTCGTTGAAATGATTACTGCTTGATAGATTGATCCACGAGATGAAAAATTCTGGTGGATCCACATGCTGACTTGCTATAATTGTCGTTTAGGCCTTTGAAGAAGCAGAACTTCCAAGGCTGAAGGAGGAGAAACCAGGTCTTACTCACACTCAGTACAAGGACTTGATATGGAAGATGTGGAAAAAATCGCCAGATAATCCTCTTAACCAGGTAAGTGAGAATTCACATTGCTTTTAGCCTGCTTAGTTAAGAGTAGCTTGTTCAAAATGCGTATGCAGCTGATGTTTTATACCATAAAAAGTGAGCAAGTTCATAGGAGTGTTTTACTGTTAACCTAAAATCAATGGGAAGCTGAACTATGCGCTGAACAGGCGGCTGCTGAGTGAAAGTGCAACTCTGGAGCGAAATCAAATCAAGGGAAGGTCTCGTATGCTGAAGATCTTATGTTTCCCAAGAGAAAATGTTTGTGTAAGATACTTTGGGCATAATTCTGCTTGTTTATTCCGCTTTGTGTAGAAACTCTATGAGATAGTAGAGAGACAATTGAGGGAGATACATATGCAAAGATAATACTGCCTTATGTTTGTGTATACAACAATATTACATCATCAAGGACTGGTGAGAGGTTTTTTGTTTCTGAATTATGGGCCCGTTTTAAATGACCCAACAAAACTCACGAATGAAATGGGCCTTTGGATGGTCCCAAATGATTGGTTGGCTAAGATTCCTTATCCACCAGAAAATCTAGTATTCCCGTTACTTCTCTTCTCTTCTCTCTTGCGACTTTCACAGTCACCTTCGTCTGATCTTTGCAATGGATACTTCTCTTGTAATCAACCAGTCTCTGTCTCGCATCATCAAACTATCCCCTATACCAAAATCTTGTTCTTTCTCCTTTCAATCATTTCCAATCAGACGGATCCGGAAGCAGCTTTGTCTCCGGGCCGTACAAAGAAACTACGAAACGGCCTCCTCCGTGGAAGACGATGAGTCGTACGGAGAAGTGAACAAGATCATCGGAAGCCGGATGGCGGAAAGCGGCGCCGCCATGGAGTACTTAATCGAGTGGAAGGACGGCCATTCGCCGTCGTGGGTCCCATCCAGCTACATCGCAGCAGATGTGGTGTCGGAGTACGAGACCCCCTGGTGGACCGCCGCGAGGAAAGCCGACGACCAGGCCCTGGCGCAGCTTCTGGAGTCGTCCGACGGTCGCGACGTCAATGCCGTAGACGAAAACGGCAGGACGGCGCTCCTATTCGTGGCGGGGCTGGGTTCGGACAAGTGCGTGAAGCTTCTCGCGGATGCTGGAGCCAATCTGGACCACCGGGACATCAGGGGCGGACTCACGGCGCTGCACATGGCGGCTGGCTACGTGAAGCCGGATGTGGTGGCGGCGCTGGTGGAGCTCGGCGCCGATGCGGAGGTGGAAGATGAGAGAGGGTTGACGGCACTGGAGCTGGCGAAGGAGATTCTAAAGACGACGCCGAAGGGGAATCCGATGCAATTCGGGCGGAGATTGGGGCTAGAGAAGGTGATCAGTATCTTGGAAGGACAAGTTTTCGAGTACGCGGAGGTGCAGGAGATCGTGGAGAAACGAGGGAAAGGCAAAGACGTGGAATATCTGGTCAAATGGAAGGACGGTGGAGATTGCGAGTGGGTGAAAGGTGTACACGTGGCGGAAGATGTGGCCAAGGACTACGAGGCTGGGCTGGAGTACGCTGTAGCCGAGAGAGTCATGGGGAAGAGGATGGGTGACGATGGCAACACGGAGTATCTTGTGAAATGGACTGATATGGCTGATGCCACGTGGGAGCCTCAGGAGAACGTCGACTCCAGTCTTGTTCAACTCTACGAACAAGAGGCCCAACCTATTAACGGCCCAACTACTTTATGAGCTGGGAAGGGAGACCCATGAGTTTTTTGTTTCTTGTTAAGGAATTTGCCTCTCTTTTTTTTATATATATATATATAAAAAAAGCAACATTTGTTGGATGGTTTGGTTTGATCAATGCTGTAACATGTACGAGAGAAGCTTGTAAACTTGCTACACCACGTCCTGGAGGAGACTAGAAAGCTCCACCGACGTATTAAGGTTGGGGCAAAGATTAGTAAAAAGAGATGAAAGCGTCTCGTCCCTTATTGAAATGTTTCATTGGAAACTCAAGTTTGCCGATGAAGATGTTATTCTTATCAACTTTCATTCTGGCAGTCTTTCCTAAATAAGAAACTGTATGAAGAAGCGCGCGAGCTATTTGAAGATGACCAGTCGACCTCAGTAAGTCCATTTTGTAAGCAGCATTTGCTACTGTAACAATTTGTTTTCTTCTGGCGCTAAGGTTGTTTTACATAGGCATTTTTGGAGAACAACAGCAGCTACAATTGCTGATACCCTTCTTGTAAGTCAAGAATAAAGTGGAGTTTCTAAGGTCATGTTCTTATTGATCTCACTAATCAAGCTTCGATTTTCAAAACAGGACATCCACAACAAATGGAAGAATGGTACTCAAGTTGGAGATTCCAAAACTCAAGATCCAGCTTTGCTTGATTCTTCTGAAACAACACCCCTGGTACTCGAATAATGCCAGCTGATGTTCGACTCTTATCTTGTTTCTTTTCCCTTGGGGCAGGCTAAAAATCTCAACGGTTAGTTGAGGCATTGGAAGGAAAAGTTAGATCTTTGTTAACGAATATACGCTTTTCTTACAGTTGCTAAGATACTGCTTGGTATTTGAAAAAGCCGTTGACTTGTTTTTTGTTTCTTCTGCCATCTCTGTTCCTCTTCTCCTGTGTGTCAATATACAGCCAGAATTTCTGTTATATTACAACTTTAATGGGAGTGAGTGATCCTGGTAAACTAAAGCTTGTGTTTCAGAGCGTAGACGCTTTCATGACCACCTTCAGAGACCTGGCAGAGGCATTTCTGCAGTGGATTGGTATTGAAAAATCTTGATAAAAACCTCTCCCCTACATTCATACAGCAAGGTGTCTACCACGGCATAACGTTGTTTCAATATATTACAAGTGATCTCACCAGTGACTGCTTTTTATTTGCTTTGATAACGGGTGTTTGTTGTGCAAGCAGGATTTGATATCTCAAGTTTCTACTGAATGAAACCCTGTTGCACTTCTCGCTACAGTCGTCTATATTCCATGCTATTGTTGCATTTCCGACAGGTTCACAATAAAGCTTTACAAGCCCCTGGAGATTATTGTTGCAGCTATTTCACACTTGAATGTATTGCAACGTAGGATTTACATTTACTAGTTGACAATCTAATCTTCTCTCGCGTATAAGCGAGAAATACTTGATGAATCTGCGTACAAGACCTAGTTAAAATCTTGTTACTCTGTATTATATATTGGTCTTACGTCTATTTTTCGACCTTGTAGGATAAACTTGATGAATCTGCGTACAAGACTTTGGCGGATTATCAAACAGAAACCGCCACTCTTCTTGCTCTAGTGTCGGCTTCATCGGGCGAGGTTCAAATCTTTGTCTTTCTTTTGGGTTATACAAATGTTCACTCAAAATTCGAACCAACCATCAACTCTCTATGAGAATGATCTCTTAATCTGTTGCATTAATATGTACAGGAACATGACTGCTCATCAGACAAAATCCTGACATAACGGGAGCTCCTTGAGAGCCAGATGCCAGTTCTTCGGACACTTGTCCTCGGTGATTCACAGCCACAACAGTCGTAATCCAACTAAACTCCGGCCGGAAGGTTTCTTTAGTTTTTGCTACTCATATGGGAAGTTTTTTTTTCTTGATATAGGCCTTATATTGCAAGGGCATTTACTCCCAGCAGTGGAATTTGTTTCTCGCTTTGCTTTCCACCTTAAGTCATCTCTACTCTTTTGTTTAGCCATGATCATGTTCAGGAAATCTATTTAAATTAGAGTATGCTTGCCATGCAACAGTGGTCACAGCTTCTGTAGTTAGAGATAATCTAGAGCTCAGTTTGCAATCCAAACACAAAGACCGTAATTACAAGACAGGTATGTGAACTTATTAGAGACGACATGTTTTTGTTTCGCAGGTAGCTAACAGCCACCCAAATTTTCATTTCTTACACCATTAGGACATTCAGAGCTCTAACGTTTGCTGCAATAATGACTACAAGACAGGTATTTTACTCTAATTTCAACTGCCTGATCCCTCTCACAATCTATTCTATCTAAATTCTTCTTTGTTGTCTGAAAAATTTGAAGCTTTTGAGCATCATGCTCTCCTGCATTTGGCTCTCACACCCGCTTAGGTGGGAGGATTCGTAAGCTCCCACAAACCTCTCTCTACTTCATCTTCTATATGCATAAAAATAAAGGGGCAACGAGCAGTTGTTGTAGGTCGGAGTAACATTGCTGGTTTGCCCGTTTCACTTCTATTGCTTAAGGCTGATGATGCTGATGTTACAACTGTACATTCTCACATAATGATCCTGAGGCTATCATACCGGAAGCTGAAATCGTTATTGCTGCAGCCGGACAGGCCTATGGAGAGTCGAAATTTAGATTCATGGTTTCATATTTTAGCAGGACCTATGGAGTTGGGTAAGGCTAGGGCGTTTCCATGTCAGAACTTCAGTAGCATATAAAAACTCCTCAGTATTTTGCCTCGAAAGATTTGGTAAACTCAAACAAAAGCAGATAGGAAGCAATTATCTCTGGAAGCAAATTGGCGTCCATAAGCCATTCTACCCATTCAGATTTTAAAGATATAATATTTGTACAGTTCATTGGAGTGGTGGTGATGGGCTTTTCGCTGGCTTTCATTTTGGAGATACCTTTCAAAAGACCCTCAGATCGTCAGACTATTGAAATGATGTTTAATAAGCCGGTTGTTGGGTTGGACACTTATCTACACTTTCAGAGCTAAAGTGAAATTATTTGGAAGATAGATGCGCAGAAATACGCCCTGGTGGTTCATGCGTTCTTGGTACTCACATCAACCATTCCCAAGGTACTGTCTGTATGTTTCCTTTGTCTTGTTTTGGACTTTAGAGCCAAGGAAACGTTTGCAGTACAAGAGCCGAGTATATGATATGTTTTGCTGTACTTGGGCATAGTAAACCCAGTTTTATTTCAGAGTCTGGAACCTAATCGACTAGCTCGTACCTATTATACAAGTGTGCTATAGACATAGTCTAAGCGGCGCAAGTGGCGCAGGTGCAACCTTCACCACAGGTGCAGAAGGCCTTGCCCTTGGCAGAGGTCTGGGTCTTGGAGCAGGTGCAAGGGTTGCAGCTGCAGTGCTCCCCACACGGGCACATGTTGTGTCCTTGATCCCCACCAGATGCTTCGCTCATCCTGCACCTACATGGAGTCGAACCACGTTGACAAAAAACACATCAATCTTGGAGCGTACTATAGAGACCAACCTGCAGGAATCGCCACCGGGACAGGGAGCAGGGCAGCCACAGAGATCGTTGCAGCCAGCGCCTGAGCTTCCTTTGCTTGTGTCTGCCATTTCTTTACCTCGCGTCTTTTCACATTCCTTTCCTGCAGATGATGCATATATATCTACTATATAGATATAGATGCTGCGGGGTGCACGTGGCCCTGTGTTGGATAGCATGTGCCATGTGGCAGCTTCTTCTCTAACTAGAGTCGTGACGAAGCCTCAAGAGTTCAAACGTGCTACGTAACCACAACACCATCCACGATGAATAATTCTTTTTGGGTTTAGCAATAAGTTGTGGTGGCCAAATGAAACGACTTATATAAATAAAGTAGTTGGGAAAGTAGTACCTCCAAAAGGGGGGCTCGAACAAGAACAGTGTTAAAAGTATCGATCCCCCTGTAATTGTAACTAAAGTGGCACACTTGACTCAATAAATAATAATAAATTTCGAAACTTTCATTCAAAAGATCCCAACAAAAAGAAGAGTCAAAATGGGCAGAAACGAAACAGCAAGCATATGGTCCAATCTCTTTCACCTACCTACACCACCTCTGGGCTCTGTTTTCAGTTGAAGATCTCGCTGAGGGAACTCCAAGTACCTGAGACAGCAAGAACGAGGCCTAGCAGCACCATCCCCGCGTCCAAGGCAATTTGTTTCCACCCTATTTCGTGTTTGAAGACCATGAGATGAAACAAAGCAGGCAACACGAAGCCCAAGGCGCAGCAGACGCTGCTGCCAACCAATGACAAGAAATCTGCAAAGTTTGGCACCAAGAGAGCCACCAGGGTCACTGCTAAGACGAGGAGCCATCTGAGCCACACGCAGTACATACCACTCCAGAAACGTCTCTCAACGATCTCAAACACAGGGTTCATCATCAATGGGAAGGTGAAGAAGAGGTTGATGCAGAGCCCCAGCTGCACAAGGCTACTCACCAGTCCTGCACCAAAGTTGGCCGTGATTATGTCCATTGTCTCCTCCCCAAAAGCCATGTAGCCTAGCACACCAAAAGCTCCGTATACCACGGCGATGAATAGCATGCTAAGGCCCAAGACTTTGCCAAACCTGTCTTTGTCCTTGGTCTCCGACTCGAGAGGCAAAACCATTCCCACACCTTCAAAGGCGTAAACAGCCACTCCCATCCCATAGAAGAAAACCGACATGCCACCAAAGGCGACCACGTCAGGGCTTTGCTCCACTGTAATCTTGAGGTCCTCCACAATCACCACCGCCATCGCGCCCAGATCAACCACGTCGGCGAATATGCTAAGAGGCGCCAAGTGAGTGAGCGTCTTGATGGAATTCAAGCCCAGCTGAAACGGGAAGCATCCCCAAATGTAGAGACTCTTAGGGGACGCCATTAAATGGTGGGTCATGCTCATGCTTTGGTGGTTCGCTGAGAGATTAGCTAAAGTAGTGCCGATAAAGATGAGATATCCGACACAGAAGCCAGCCTGAGACAAAATGATAAGAACGTCAACGACGAACCTCCCAAGTGGGCCACAGACGGCGAATCCAAGGTCCCCAAAAGAGCCGATATTGGCGACACCGAGCTTGCGGCGGATGTGAACGAGAAGCATCATGGAGTGGGTGATCAAAGCGGCGACGGAAAAGAGCGTGAGCACACCCATGAGCCATCCGGTTCGCTTGAAGGCGTACGGCAGACCCAGAACACCGGCCCCGACGATAGCTATGAAGACATTGGCGAAGGTCTTGAACTGGCTCGACAATGGCCTTCCCTTCCCGAGAAGGGGCGTGTCTTCTCTAGCCGGTCCTTTCTCGAAACCCATCTTTTCAGAGATGGACTCTGGGAATCAAATGTGATCGGAGATCAACAAAGAATCCGATATTTTCTTCTTTTTCCTTTTTTTTTTTGTCAAATCAAGAAGGAGAGATCTTCTAAGATAGGCAGAGAGAGAGAGTGGAGATGGACGATTCGGGCATAATTCGCTCGCTAAAATATTAGTATTAAAAAAAATGGCATTTTTCCGTTTTTTGGTTTTCCATCATTTCGATTGAATTTGGAAAAGTATATGCTCAAATAGAAATATACTTGTGTATGGAGGAGAGAAATCCTGGTCTGCTTTCATCTATCTTGTGAATATTCATCATCGAAGTTGGAGGAAGGGAGGGAAAAACTCAGGCTTTATAGGGTAATTAGCTCACAGAGGCGTAAGAAACCTAAATCGACCAGAAAGCATCATCATCGCTTAAATCGACAAACCTAAACCTAAATCGAGGGAGACGACAATAATGCAGTTGGACTACCCTATTGGGTGGCAGTCAGATCTCGCGGCATCGAAGAAGAAACTGAAGAAACTGGGCGAGGTAAGGATTTTCTCGATTGCGATTGATCGATCATATTTGTCTCCGAATGTCAAATCTGATTTGTAATTTGGGTCTCAGGAGTACGGTTTGGATGAGTGTACGCTTGAAGTGGGGGTAGGGTCATATACGCGTGGTCCTTTTCCTCGCCTAGTCTCCCTGTATGCTAGGATGGGCCTCCATCGTTACAATTTGCTGCAGGGTGCAAAGTTTCAGCTGGATCGCGTGGAGAAGTACGTTCTCTCAATGGGCTCTGCTGCTCCCACTTACGGCATCACTCTGGATGCAGTGGATGGCTCCTCGCTTCAATCTTTTCAGGTTAAAGTATCAGAAGACAGTTTTAACGTATTTGAGCTCATCTGCCATATGGCAAGAATTCGATTGTTACTACATTAATTCTTCACCTTAATAAATTGCTTGCTGATTCAATCTCTTCTTTTTCTTTTCATAGGGGATACACACCTTGACAGAGGAACGGTTATTATGGATACCGACTTGCCTGAGTGGCCGCCAAAACAGAATCCTTTTGAAAAACATTACCTGGTGAAGGATTCAGAGCTGCAAGACAACGATGACTGGATTCGTCTATATGTGGAACTTGCTGTTGCCAAATCTCCTGGGGCCAAAGCTGAGAGGGCCTGGGCACCTGAGGACTTGAAGATTCTCAAGGTGGCCATGGATGTAGTCGACGGACTCAATGCCAAAAAAAATGTACTTTTCTACATAGAGTACAAGGACTTGCGGCTTGGTAGGTACTCCCATGGCATTGCTATAGTTAGAAGATCATTTGATGAGGATGAAGGAAGCTTGTTTCTCGTGGGTAAGACTGTGAGTTTAGAAAGTATACCACAAGTTTGCTGATTCGTACGGGATGCTTCGCTCATTATTTTCTTGCATTCAGTTTAATCCTTTTCATTTCCCTCTTGGTTACGCATGGATAAACCAGTGAAGGATATATTATATTACGAGTACAAAGTTGCCCCTTGTCATGGACACATGGGAAGAGATCCTTCACATTTTTGTCTCTCCTCCATCATCTTATAAGTTGGACAAATTCAAGTCACGGTTTTAATTCCCACACCAAAGCAAATTACAAAGAGTCCCCTTTAATGCTAAAGTACCGCTACACCACCACTGCCATAATTCTCACACTCTGCTTCATTTTTTCTGTCTTTAGACCCGAATTGCTAAACTCTAGTTCCTACTGTCCCAAGTTGCTATCATAATCACAAGCCCCCACATACTCCTCAAAAGCCTTTACTTGGATCTGCTGGAATCGCTGCTGGCTGCTGCACCTGCACCTGATTCATAGATGATTCCAGTTGTGAATTGGTTATAGCAGCCTCAAACAGAGAGCAGATATGAGCAAGTAAGGATTCATCAAAGCTATATCTGTGTAAAGAATCTAATTACAATCCAATAAACACTTTTGAAAGAAATGGATATATAACTCGGTTGATCCCGTTGTATAGAACCAAGAAAACCCTAGATTCTTCCATAGTTCCATGATCGCGTTGGTGTACGGTCGGTGTAAATTGCAATGTCTGAATCCATAACAAGTAACCCACACTATTTGATAAGTGATACTACCACTCAGCCGACCAAAAAAATCAATACTACCACTCATTGTCAAGCAGGGTACGAGCAAGAGCAATGGCTAGAGACAAGTTTTTCTTTTCAACAGAGAAAAATGTATACATAGATCTTTTTATATAATAAATGTATACATTCGATTTCTCATAACATTTGGGTCCCCAAATGTGAAATAGAAAGCATGAAATTGGTTTACTGACTATGGTTATTGCTAAAAGGCCCTAAAACATTAAAGAAAAAGTGTAAGTTGTTGTTTGTGTTTTTGAAATGCTTATAGTCAAAGAGACAGGATATAAAAAAAGTCCCTTGAGTTATGGGTTTCTATAGTTTTATGTTTCCAAATACTCATGTTTCATTTATATCTTGTAGCACAATAAATTATGACCTCTTAGACCATTTCATAAGAATTTAGGGTTTAAGTTTTGTGAATTAAAGTTTAGGGTTTAGAGAGAAACTGAGCAGATCTGAAAATCCATCGTGTCAAAGATTTCGATAATGAGTTTGTTTGTCTTGTCTCTTTTCTTTATTTCTCTATGAAAAAAAAAAAAACAGATCATTATGCTAGAGACAACGAATTCTCAGATGTTTTTGAAATGTTGTCAAGTGTTGAGCATATAACTCTACTAGCTTATATCTATTAGCTGTTCGTAACATTAAATATCAAAAAACTTATTAGTGAGCTTACGGAGTTCAGTTGATATTGGAAACTCTTTTTATCTTTTTAGAAGAGTCTTTATAAGAAAATAAAACAAACTGGATTTAAGAAAAGGAAAGCTGCTGAGTTGAGAGACAGAAATCAGAGAATGTCCACGCATCGTGCGAACGTTCGGGACATCTTTGTCGAGAGGTGTCAATGATTACGGAGTCAGAGTTTACAACATGTCGATGGAGTATGCAGCTGCAGGAAGTTTAACTTCTTTCATGCAAACAAGATCATTGTCTGATACGATGATCAAAGATTTCACTCGTATGATTTTTCGAGGACTTGTCTCTGTTCATAACCACGGGTATGTCCACTGCGATCTCAAACCAGACAATCTTCTTGTTTTCCCGCGTCAAGAAGACGATGATGTTGGTGGTGGTGGAGTGAAAGAAGTTTCATATGAGTTGAAGATTTCGGATTTTGGTATGTCGACGAAAGTTGGAGAAGATTTCGGATTTTGGGAATTTGATTCTCCGTTTTTGGGAACACCTCTTTACATGTTGCCAGAGTCTATTCACTACAGCGTCGCTGAGGAACCGTTAGATTTGTGGTCATTAGGTTGTGTTGTGTTGGAGATGTATACAGGAAAGCCTCCGTGGCCGTTCGAAAATTCGAAGAAGCTTTTGCGTCACTTGTCGAATGAGGAGGCACCAGAGATTCCAGAGTCTCTTCCTTGGGATGCAAGGCAGTTTCTTCAAACGTGTTTCGCTAAAAATCCCGTGGAGAGAGGAAGCGCTTCGGGTCTGTTGAACCACCAGTTTCTTTTTAAGAAAGTTTCTGACCAGAGGAAAGTGATGGTTACCGGCACCGGAGGTAAGAGAAAGTCGGTGTTGGTACTGAATTTTGAGGATATTATGAAGAAGCCCCTAAGAGTGAGGATTATTCCACCAAAGCCACCGCAGTTTAAGAAAATTTTGAATAGACCCTTGAAGTTGAAGATTATACCTCCCAAACCCCCAGGATGCAATCTCGTTTCTGATCAGTAGATGTTGATACAGAGATGAAGTTAATTAGAAGTTGTGACTTGTGAGGGTTTCATTTGTCAAAAATATATGGTACAAAGTTGTGAAGATTGCACAGAGGCTCTGACACAAGTTAAATCTATTCGAGAAGGAACCGACGAATTGTAGAATATCATCAAGGAGCATTGTCACTGGGCATAACCATCTCATGACCTTTGTTTTTTCTTATTCGTAGTTCATCTCTTTGAATGCTGATGTCCTACTCTGTTTATATTTGTTCTAACACAGAGAATTTAAATTGATGGGTTTTTTCTTTCTGTTCTCTTTTTTACTTTCTGTCAAACAAGATAACTAGACTACCGCTCTTCATACATATCATATAAGCTATGTACCTACATATAAACATTCAAAACCGAAGCACTTCTTTAAAGTCTGAACAGTTGAAAAAAATTAGTATGTAACTAAATTGATTCCGCATTGGCTTTCATAAGTTGTTGACAAAAAATAGAAAGAAAGAAAAGGGGTCGGAGATTAAAAAGGATTTGCGACAAATTAGTCTTGAAGTGAAAAGCAGCTGTTTTATGAATAGCTAAGAATGTGTGGATGTTCTTCCCAGAAACAGCGTTCGATGATGTTGCAATGATCTACGACCACTTGTCCTTCCAGTTTCTTCCCAGAGACTACTCCATTCTCGACTGCAGCAGCTTCCTGAAAATTAAAATTCAGACATCTATTAATTAACAGGTAAACTACAAAGCTATTCAGTGGAAGAGGATGTTCCACACCATTCAAATGCTTGATGAGTTTGATAAGAACCAAGCAACAGACCTCTGTGGGTATTTTTTACATTCAGGTTACATATCATGATTTTGCGATTTTAAGAGTCAATCGCCAAGGTTTGAGTTCATGGTTCAGATTATAATAAACAGAAACACTTTGGCATTTATGAAGTTCTTTAGCCAGTCCATTTATATATCTTCTTTCTAAGTACAGATTACGGCAAATGCTAACCTTTAAGCGGAAAACCGATGAACCCATTCGAAAGATTAGAGGCAATGAATTGTACTCAATTTTCAATTCACGGAGAATCTCCATTTTTTCTCGTGTTTGGGTTCCCTGTAAAAGTCAATTCACAAAGAGCAAGATAAGAAGAACCATATTCAAGTCATCAGAAAATGAGTTTTTTTTTTCTACCATAACAAAGTACCTTTAAGCGAGCTTGGGATTCTTCTTTGGTTTTTTTAGACTTATTATTATTAACAAGATTCCAGAAACATGTATTATACTGATTATTAATATGGCCTGCCAAATAAAAACCAGAAAGAACATGAGACTACTCATATATTAAGGTTTCATTCCACAAAGATATAGATGATTCCAAATAATAGATCAGACATTATTTTACTCACAGTCAACTTGTCTCCAAGCCAGATAATCCAAAAGAATCTTGTATGTAGGATAGCATACTGCTCGTCCATCGAATGATGGAGGGTACTTCAGTTCTTTGTGAGGGAAGAAATCTCTCCATTTTATCACATATGTGGATGTAAATAAGGATGCGATTGCAGATATTATCTTACTGCGAGACAGAATCAGGAAATTAAGAACGAAGAAAATCAGGGAGATAGAGCCAAAGCTGTAAGCAAAAAACAAAATTCAGTTTAACCTGGATTGTCTTTTGTAGAGCTCAGATTCTTTCTTCAAAACAAAGCTGGAATCCATGATAGAACTTAATTAATATCTAAGATATGTAAAAGCTGATATACAACAGGTTGAGAGATGGAGACCTGTACTCATCACTCACACCATAGGCAAAGTGAATATCCTCAAACTCCTCGAGAACAGCCACTGCACATGAATTCATAAGTTTCAGAGCTTGCTCATCATTTGGCTTCTCAAATTCATGAACGTCAGAAAATCTACCAAAATCCAAGCAAGCTCCATAAGTTACATTTTCAACATAGAACGTTAGTTGATTAGTAATAAAAAAAAAATTCAACTTGCTGAAAGTGCAAATTAAGATTCAAGAAGTAGAATAAGCCCTAGACAAAGTAACCACAACATAACATCAATAAACCGAAGAGGCCAGCTAAAGAAGTACATCATTTCATGACATAGCTGATTCCTAGGGAGCACAAGGACTTGCCAAACAAAGCTTTAGGAAATTAGGACAACAAACTAAAGAATATTACCTGTGAAAATGACAGCCGTCAATCCTAACCACGACCCAAGTTAAAGGTAACAATTTGTTCTCGAACTGAAACGACCTAACAAAATCTGGTTCAATTTTGCCGATATCTTTCGTAAATTGACCAATATCATTATATAGGGAGGGGTGCTCATTCCAAAAGCTTCTTCCAGCGATATCCTCTGAATGTACAACAACAGCCTTTCTCCTCAATCTTTTTACAGGATTGCCATTCTCATCATGCTTGACAGTTTCTTCCACCTAAATGAAGTTAAATGGAAGTATCTCATATTGGAACTTTATAATGATGGACATCAAGCAAAATGAAATAAAAGGGGAAGATATATCTAACTTTTCACAAAACACAATACAAAGAAGATAACACATATTTTCAGCTAGTTACATCAACATCAACAAAGCTGAAGTAACAGTCTTCTACACATGACAATATTTTACAAAGGTTCAGACAGTTAACATGTAAAATGAAAAACCTAGACGTACATGTGCGCCAATTAAATCGTTCAACAAAATGATTTACAGAGAACCAACGTACAATCGGAGGGTCTAGATTCTAAATAACACATCACATATTAAAGCAAGTATAAAAGATCTGTATATAACATTTCTAACAGAAATATAAACTATTACCTTTGTCTTGAAAAGACATGATCCTTGACGAAACAATTCAGGAAGCGTTTTGTAATTGATACCATTCTGAAAGAGAAGCTCATTTTTCTGTTGCTTTTGTGTATCCTGCAGGTACCCAAGCAAATAGTCAAATAGTGTAATCAAACAATGAATATAATCACTAATCATGAAACTAAGGGAAGGAGGTAAAGGACCCTATAGTCATAATGCTAAACACATTCCACGACAAAGAACACTGATGTCTATCACAGAAAGCACAAACAACACACCTTAAGAAGCTCTTGTATTTCACTTATTATGGTCTTGGTCTTTCTTCTGTTGTTAACTAACATCCAAAAACAAGTTTCATACAGATTATTGGCGTGGCCTGTAACGAAGAAACGGAAGTTGTTAGGAGTTCCCCGAAGATACTTCACTCAAATAAGATTAATAATATCTGGAACAGAAATTATCATGAAGGAGTGTCAAGTACAATATTTCCAAGGTCAGAATGTCTTACAGTCCTGTTGTCTCCATGCGAGATAAACTTGAAGAACCTCCGCCGATGCACAGCTTACAATTTTTGAGCTGAAGGAAGGAGCATATTCTAATTTTCTTTGGGGGAAGAACTCTTTCCATTTTGTTACATACACTGCAGCAAAGAACGAAGCTACCAACGACAAAATCTTACTGCATATCAAACAGAAACAGGAAAGTAAAGACTATAAATCAATCAGAGAAATGAAAACCACAAGTTACTATGCAAAAGGTTTGTACATATCGATCAAGTTTAGATGAATCAATACCTGGCTCGTCTCTGGTAGAATTTTGATGTTTTCTTAAATACAAAGCTACAGAAGACGCAGAAAACAAATAAAGGCGATATATGTATGAATGAGTGAGAGTGTAAAAACAAAAGACAAAGAAAGTCAACGAAGGTAATTTGGAACCTGTATTCATCACTGTATCCATATGCAAAGATGATATCAGAAAACTCTTCCAAAACCGCAGCTGAACATGAATTCATCAGATTGAGGGCTGCTTTATCATTAGGCTTCTCAAACTTATGAACTTGAGAAAACCTATAGTGATTAAGGAGGTAAGAGGGCGTAAGAAGTAAAGAGAGCATTCTCGACAAAAAAATATCTTCATCAAAGTTTAAGTTCCATGAACAATGTGAAACAATATTGACTCAGTGAGCGATATAACTATAACAAATGCAAGTAAAGTCCATACTGAAATTCAAAAAATTGCAATCATGCTACAAAATCTATCAAAGGAGCAGCCGGTTTTTTTTTTGTTTGAAAGCGAGCAGCAAGCTGAAAAAAAGGGAAAGTGGTTTTATAAAGCAAAATAAGCTAAGGGGGCTAGCTAGGAGGTGACTGCAATGAGCAGAAATCTCACTCACCGGCCTAGCGTAGATGAAAGTTGCGGGTTAGTGCGCCTTTAGTCATTAATTCCTCAAAATATTACAGGGAGACTACAAAGTCGACAAGACCTAAAAGGAAAAGACATGACTCGATAAACAATCTCATGAACAGAAGCAAAACCAATACTAATTTATCAGACTCTCATATCCTTCCTTTACACAATCTACATACCATCACCATTCACATCCTATTAAACAGTAATAAAGTTGCTAAAATCTACCGATTATCTCCCTTCTCGAACTCCAATCATCGAATAAAAAGCAAGAGAATTTACCTAGAAAAATCACGACCATCGATCCGAACAACGATCAAATTAGGAAACATAACTTCGTCTTCCAATTCGAATGACTTGACATACTCGAACTTGCTATTCGCCATATTTCTCAAGACTCGCCGATCAACTGAGAGAGATATGGACTTTACTTGCATTTGTAAAGTCGCTTCCATTCTCCTCCAAGGCCTTCTTCTGCCTTAGGGCTTTAATAAGCCCGTGACTTCTCTGATTTTTGATGCCTTTGGGCTTTGATAAGCCCGTGACTTATCTGATTTTTGATGACTTTGGGCTTTGATAAGCCCGTGACTTATCTGATTTTTGATGCCTTTGAGACGGAGGCGTGCTCCAAAATTGATAAGTTGATAGAAAACTAGGTATTTATCCGCGTTATGCTGCATGATATTTTTCTAAATTTTGTATATATTTTTTAATATAATAAAATTATTTTTATAATATATATAAGTATTATATTTATTTTTTTATTAGCTTAAATTATGTATTTATATGTTTTAAGTCTGAATAAACATTATATATATTTTTTTTCAAAATTATAATTTACTATTAAAATTAGTTAGCTAACTGGCAAATATAATCTATTTTTTTCAATAAATTGCCACATGATCCTTTTTTGTAATTATATAAAACAAAATGCTATTTAAGAAAATATTATTAATTAATATGATTATTTTGAATTATAAAATTTATTTATTTATCAAATATTTTATTATAAACATATGTTTCTAAAACTACTAAACTATAATCAATAACATTCATATCAAAATCATTGTTATTGCTTTAGAACTAAATAAAAAATTATGTTTGAACTTTTAAAATATCGTTTTAGTTAAAGTTAAATAATTAAATTTTGATTACTGTAAACATAATTTTAGCTTGGAAATATAGCACAGAGAAATTTCATCTTCTTACAAAAATCGAGAAATCGTATTTTCTGTCAAAACAAAAAAACTTCATTTTCCCATTAAACTGAGAAATCGGCTATTCCTGCCAAAACCAAAAAATTCATTTTCTCGTCAAACCTAAAACCTAAAATTTTATTTTTCTGCGAGAACCTGTATTTTTTCACCAAAGCCGAGAAATTATGTTTTTCACAAAAAACTAAAAAATTTCATCTTCCTACAAAAACCAAAAAAAAAAAATTGTATTTTCCTGCCAAAATCGAAAAATTTATTTTTCCTGCGAAAACTGAGAAATCGTCTATTCCTGCCAAAAAAAAATCATTTTCTCGTCAAGCCCATAATCACGCTTTCCTACAAAAAAAATAAACCACAATTTCCTGCAAAAACCAAAAATTGTATTATCTTCCGTGAAATTATGTTTTCCCGCGAAAACTAAAAAATTGTTATGTTTTTATCGGTTCAATTTTTGTTGATGTGTGAGCTTCTTATAACATAAGGTTTTTTGTGTTGTAGTCATGGAAGCATAGTTGATGCTGAGTCTACACTTTTTCAATCATATATATCTATGTCAAACAAATAGATAGCTAGATTTTTTTTATTATTTATTTATTGTTATTTATTATTTGGATTTGATTTTGGTAAAAAAAAAGAAAATAATGATTTAATTTTTTATTTGTTTTTATTTATTATTTGAGTTTGGATTTTGATAAAAAATAAAATAATAATTTTTTTTATTTGCTGTTATTAAATATTTGGGCTTGGGTTTGGTAAAAAATAAAACAAAAATTAATAGAATATAAAATATTTTCCAACTTGCCTTACCACTTGCATGATGATTTCTTGCATCTTCTAGTGTTTTCCTTATCTTTTCCAGTTTTGAATTTTTTTTTTTTTAATAACTAAGAGCATGAGTAATAGAGAGTTGGGCAAAAAGTTTTTAAATTTTTTTTATTATTAAAAAAAAAAATTCGAAAAAATTGTTTAAAAAAAGAAAAAATTGACGAACCACATCTTGACACGTCAGCGCAGAATCGATCATCGAATCGCTGTGCAGTCAGACGCTGGTCTTGCCATGTCACTAAAAAAAACCTTTTTTTTTTTTTTTTTTATAACTTCCCAAAACTCTCCATTACTCATGCTCTAACTGATTTATATTAATGAATGGGCCACCAACAAAGTCGCAAGTAACTTATATGCAATATATTGGTATAGCCTAGCGATGTTAAAATGGGCCTCATGTCCGCTAGCCCAAATAGGCGTGTTTTAATTTTTTGGGCACGTTTGCATTGTTTGTTACTAGATATTTATCATTGGTTGTTACTAGGCTTACCCATTTAGATTTATTTAGTTAACGAGTACGTCCGTGAAATAAAATACTAAGCCCATTTTATTTAATTCTTCATTTAACTTTTAGTAGATTTTAAATGGGCTAAATACATCTGGGCCAATTTAAATGGGCATGGTGTAAATGAGTCAGAAAATTAAACAACTTATCAATCACAATTGGACATGATGTTAATGGGGGCATGAGCAGTAGGGTCAAATCCCAGTCAATTTAGTTCAATTTGGATCTGTTTTTTAGGATTAAATGGACCGAATTAAGAGTGTTAAATCTAGCTCCAACACAAACATATAATATTTTCTTGTGTGTGTTTTAATACACACATCTTGACAAGAAAATTGAAAACACGAAAATTTAATATTTTGTTGTGTGTGTTAATACACATATCTTGACAAAAAATAAAAAAAACTCAAAAATTTAACAATTTCTTGAGTGTGTGTTAATACACACATCTTGGCAAAAAAATTAAAGAACTCGACAATTTAACATTTTGTGTGTGTGTGTGTTAGTACACATATCTTGACAAGAAAATTAAAAAACAAACTCAAAAATTTAATATTTTCTTGTATGTGTTAATATATACTTCTTGGCAAAAAAATTAAAAAACTCGAAAATTTAGCATTTTTTGTGTGTGTAATAGTACACAAATATTCACAAGAAAATTAAAAAAAAAAATCAAAATTTTAATATTTTCTTGTGTGTGTGTTCATACACACATCTTCGCAAGAAAATTAAAAAACTTGAAAATTTAACATTTGTGTGTGTGTGTGTGTGTGTTGATACACATATCTTCACAAGAAAATTAAAAAAAAACCCAAAAATATAAGATTTTCTTGTGTGTGTTAATACACACATCACATCAAAAAAACTTAAAAAACTCGCAAATTTAACATTTTTGTTTGTGAATACACATATCTTGACAAAAAATTTAAAAACTCGGAAATTTAACATTTTCTTGTGTGTTTGTTAATACACACACTTGACAAGAAAATAAAAAAATTAGTCCTGCAAACTTAAGAAGGAAAAATTCACAGAAAAAAACTCGAAAATTTAACATTTGTTTGTGTGTGTTAATACACATATCTTGACATGAAAATAAAACAAAAAAAATCAAAAATTTAACATTTTCTTGTGTTTGTTAATACACACATCTTGGCAAAAAAATTAAAAATCTCAAATTTTACATTTTTTGTGAATGTGTTAGTAAACATGTCTTGACAAGAAAATTAAAAAAACTCAAAAATTTAACATTTTTTGTGTGTATTAATACACACATCTTGGCAAGAAAATTAAAAAACTAAAAAATTTGAGTTTTTGTGTGTGTGTGAACACATATATTCACAAAAAAATTAAAAAAAAAACTTTAACATTTTCTTTGTGTGTGTTAATACACATATCTTGGCAAGAAAATTAAAAAACTCGAAATTTAGCATTTTTTTGTGTGTGTGTTCCACAAATCTTAACAAGAAAATTAAAAAAAAAACTCAAAAATATAAGATTTTATTGTGTGTGTGTTAATACACACATCACAGCAAGAAAAATTGTAAAAACTCGTAAATTTATCATTTTTTTTGTTTGTGAATACACATATCTTGACAAAAAAAATCAAAACCTCAAAAATTTAACATTTTCTAGTGTTTTACACACATCTTGACAAGAAAATAAAAAAAATAGTCCTGCAAACTTAAAAAGGAAAAATTCACAGAAAGAAACTAGAATTTAACATTTTCTTGTGTGTGTTAATACACACATCTTGGCAAGAAAATAAAAAAACTACAAATTTAGTATTTTTTGTGTGTTTGTTAATACACATATATACACAAGAAGAATAAAAAAACTCGAAAATTTAACATTTTTTTGTGACTCTTAGTACACACATCTTCGCAAGAAAATTTACAAAATTCGTAAATTTAACATTTTTGTGTGTGTGTTAATACACACATATTGACAAGAAAATTTTAAAAACTCGAGAATTTAATATTTTCTTATGTGTCTACACATATCTTGGTAAAAAAATTTAAAAAACTTGAAAATTTAATTTTTTTGTGTGTGTTAATACACGTTTCTTGACAAGAAAAATAAAATAAAAACTCTAAAATTTAATATTTTCTTGTGTGTGTATTGGCAAAAAAATTAAAAAATTCAAAAATTTAACATTTTTTTTGTGTGTGTGTGTGTGTAATAGTACACATATCTTGTCAAGAAAATTAAAAAAAACTCAAAAATTTAACATTTTTTGTGTGTGTGATAGTACACATATATTCACAAAAAATTAAAACAAACTCAAAAATTTAAGATTTTCTTGTGTGTGTGATAATACACTCATCTTGGCAAGAAAATTAAAAAACTTAAAAATTTAACATTTGTGTGTGTGTGTGTGTGTTAGTACACATATCTTGACAAGAAAATTTTTTAATAAAAATTCAAAAATTTAACATTTTCTTGTGTGTGTGTTAATACACACACCACGTTAAGAAAAATTAAAAAACTCGCAAATTTAACATTTTTTGTTTGTGAATACACATATCTTGACCAAAAAATTAAAATCTCACACATCTTGACAAGGAAATAAAAAAATTAGTCCTGCAAACTTAAGAAGGAAAAATTTACAGAAAAAAACTCGTAAATTTAACATTTTATTGTGTGTGTAATACACTCATCTTGGCAAAAATATAAAAAAGTACAAAATTTAGTATTTTTTGTGTATGTGTTAATACACATATCCTGACAAGAAAATTATAAAAATAACTCAAAATATAACCTTTTTGTGTGTGTTAATACACATATCTTGGCAAGAAAAATAAAAAAAAAAATCGCAAATTTAAGTTTTTTGTGTGTGTTAACACACACATCTTGACAAGAAAATTTATAAACACCAAATTTAACCTTTTCTTGGGTGTTTTCATCAACACATCTTGGTAAGAAAATTAAAAAAACTAGAAAATTTAACATTTTTGTGTCTGTTAATATTTGGCATATAAAATAAAATAAAAACTCAAAAATTTAACAGGTTCTTATGTGGGTGTTAATACACAAAGGTTGGCAAGAAAATTAAAAAACTCTAAAATTTAACATTTTGTGTGTGTTTGTGTTAGTACATATTTCTAGTCAAGATAATTAGGAAAACTCAAAAATTTAACATTTTCTTGTGTGTGTTAATTCCCACATCTTGGCAAAAAAATTAAAAAAGTCGAGAATTTAACATTTTTTATGTGTGGGATAGTACACATTCACAAGAAAAATAAAAAAACTCTAAATTTTAACATTTTCTTGTGTGTGTGTTAATACACACATCACGACAAGAAAAATTGAAAAACTCGTAAATTTAACATTTTTTGTTTCCGAATACGCATATCTTGACAAAAAAATTTAAAAACTCGGAAATTTAACATTTTCTTTTTTGTTTGTTAATATACACACCTTGACAAGAAAATAAAAAAATTAGTCCTGCAAACTTTAAGAAAGAAAAATTCACAGAAAGAAACTCGAAAATTTAATATTTTCTTGTGTCTACGTGTTAATGCACACATCTTGGCAAGAAAAAAAAAATATAAAATTTAGTATTTTTTGTATGTGTGTTAATACACATATTTTGATAAGAAGATTAAAAGAACTTGAAAATATAACATTTTTTCTGTGTGTTACTACACACATCTTGGAAAGAAAAATTAAAAAATTCGCAAATTAACATTTTTTAGTGTGTGTTAATACACACATCTTAACAAGAAAATTTAAAAAACTAGAAAATCTAACATTTTCTTGTGTTTGTTCTTATATATATCTTGGTAAAAAAATTAAAAACTTAAAAATTTAATATTTTTTTGTGTGTAATAATACACGTATCTTGACTAGAAAAATAAAATTAAAACTCGAAAATTCAGCATTTTCTTGTGTGTGTGTTAATACAAACATCTTGGCCAAAAAAATTAATAACTCAAAATATAACATTTTTTGTGTGTGTGTTAGTACACATATCTTGACAAGAAACTTTTTAAAAAACTAAAAAATATAACTTTTTTCATGACAAGAAAATTAAAAACTCGAAAATTTAACATTTTTTTGTGTGTGTGTGTTAATACACATATTTTGACAAGAAAATTTTTAAAAAAATCAAAAATATAAGATTTTCTTTTGTGTGTGGTAATACACACATCACGGCAAGAAAAATTAAAAAAAACTCGCAAATTTAACATTTTAGTTTGTGAATACATATATATTAACAAAAAAAATTAAATACTCGAAAATTTAACCTTTTTTTTGTTTGTTTGTTAATACACACATCTTGACAAGAAAATAAAAAAAAATAGCCCTGCAAACTGAGGAAGGAAAAACTCACAGAAAGAAACACGAAAATTTAACATTTTATTGTGTGTGTGTTAATACATACATCTTGGAAAGAAAATAAAAAAACTACAAAATTTATTATTTTTTGTATGTGTGTTAATACTAACACACACATATCTTGACAAAAAGATTAAAAAAACTCGAAAATATAAAAGATTAAAAGTACACACATCTAGGCAAGAAAAGTTAAAAAATTCCCAAATTTAACATTTTTGTGTGTGTATTACACATATCTTAACCAAAAAATTTTAAAACTCAGAAATTGAACATTTTCTTGTGTATGTGTTAATACAAACATCTTGACAAGAAAATTATAAACAAATTTCAAAAATATAACATTTTCTTGTGTTTGTGTAATACACATAATGGCAAGAAAAATTAAAAAAATTTGCAAATTCAACATTTTTTTATGTGTGTTAATACACATATCGTGACAAGAAATTTATAAAAATAACTCGAATATTTAATATTTTCTTCCGTGTGTGTTAATACACACATCTTGACAAGAAAATAAAATAAAAGCTCAAAAATTTAACATTTTCTTGTATGTGTGTTAATATACATTTTTGACATGTAAATTTAAAAAAAAACCTCAAAAATTTAATATTTTTGTGTATTTGTAACACACATCTTGATGAGAAAATAAAAATTTAGTCCTGCAAACTTAAGAAGAAAAAATTCATAGAAAGAAAATCGAAAATTTAACATTTTCTTGTGTGTGTGTTAATACACACATCTCAGGAAGAAAAATAAAAAAACTTCAAAATTTAATATTTTTTGTGTGTGTGTTAATACAAATATTTTGACAAGAAGATTAAAAAAAACCGTGAAAATATAACATTTTCTTGTGTGTGTGTTAATACACACATCTTGGCAAGATAATTCAAAAATTTGCAAATTTAACATTTTTGTGTGTGTGTGTTAACACATACATCTTTGAAAGAAAATAAAAAAATTTGAAAATTTAATATTTGTTTGTGTGTTAATACACGTATCTTGACAAGACAAATAAAATTAAACTAAAAAATTTAACATTTTTGTGTGTGTGATAATTACACACATCTTGGTAAGGAAATTTTAAAATTCAAAAATTTAACATTTACTGTGTGTGTGTTAATACACATATCGTGACAAGAAATTTATAAAAATAACTCAAAAATTTAACATTTTCTTGTGTGTTTTAATATACATTTTTGACATGTATATTTTAAAAAAACTCAAAAATTTAACATTTTTTGTGTGTTTGTAACACACATCTTGACCAGAAAATAAAAAAATTAGTCCTGCAAACTTAAGAAGAAAAAATTCACAGAAAAAAATCAAAAATTTAACATTTTCTTGTGTGTGTTAATACACACATCTTAGGAAGAAAACTAAAAAACTTCAAATTTAATATTTTTTGTGTATGTTAATACAAATATCTTGACAAGAAGATTAAAAAAACCTCGAAAATATTACATTTTCTTATGTCTGTGTTAATAAACACATCTTGGCAAGAAAATTCAAAAATTCGCAAATTTAACATTTTTGTGTGTGTGTGTGTTAGTACACATATCTTGACAACTAAATTAAAAAAAACTCAAAACCTGGTGCCTCAACTTCAATGGGAGAGTCACCGTGGCTTCCGTCAAAAACTTTCAGCTCGTGGCTGCTCCCGAGAACGGACCTGCCGGGCCTGAGCACGAAAACGTGATTCTCCAGTTTGGGAAAGTCGGCAAAGATGTGTTCACAATGGATTACCAGTACCCTATCTCTGCCTTCCAGGCCTTCACCATTTGCCTCAGCAGCTTCGACACCAAGATTGCGTGTGAATGATTCCAAAATTGTACTTGTATCATTGTTTAAGAAGTGTGTGTACATAGTTTTCATAAGTCCATACAAAGAGAGAAAGACAGTATTGACTGTGTTTGTTGTTGTTCCCTCCTGTTGCTAGTTATTGTAGTTCCAGACTATGATTTCATAATTAATCTGATCGTTCTTTCTTTTTCAGTTCATGAAAATATGTAGCCAAGACCAAGCGGAAATTCACACCATACATAAGATTTCCTTGAGAAATTGTTTAACAAACATGTGCAATAGTAATATCGTTTACAGAGTGCTTGTAATGACGACTCTGGCGATCAATAATAGGGAGGAGGAAGTGGTGGTGCTTGTGGTGGTGGCCCGCCAAAGCAATCCTGTAGCAGCCAGCAGCAGCAGAGACAAGACAGACTGCAACATTCAACCTCTTAACACATCTTGGAAAAAAAATAAAAAAATTCTGAAAATTTAACATTTTTTTGTGTGTTTTTTAATACACCTATCTTGACAAGAAAAATAAAATAAAACTCAAAAATTTAACATTTTCTTGTGTGTGTGTTAAATACACACATCTTGGCAAAAAAATTATAAAACTCGAAAATTTAACATTTTGTGTGTGTGTGTTAGTACACATATCTTGACAACTAAATTAAAAAAAACTCAAAAACTAAATATTTTTTGTGTGTGTTAATATACACACATCTTGGCAAGAAAATTAAAAAACTCAAAAATTTAACATTTTGTGTGTGTGTGATAGTACACATATATTCACAAGAAAAATAACTCAAAAATTTATCATTTTCTTGTGTGTGTGTTAATATACACATCTTGGTAACAAAATTAAAAAACTCGAAAATTTAACATTTTGTTTTGTGTGTGTGTTAATACACATATCTTGACATGTAAATTAAAAAAAAAATTCGTAAATATAAGATTTTCTTGTGTGTGTGTTAATACAAACATCACAGCAAGAAAAATTAAAAAACTCGCAAATATAACATTTTTTATTTGTGAATACACATATATTGACAAAAAAAATTATATACTGTAAAAATTATTATTTTCTTGTGTGTTTGTTAATACACACATCTTGACAAGAAAATAAAAAAAATTAGTCTGGCAAACTTAAGAAGAAAAAATTCACAGAAAGAAACACGAAAATTTAACATTTTTTTGTATGTGTGTTAATACACATATCTTGACAAGAAGATTAAAAAAAACTCGAAAATATCGCATTTTTTTGGGTGTTAATACACATATCTTGACAAGAAAAATTAAACAATTCGCAAATGTAACATTTTTTTGTTTGTGTATGTGTTAATACACATATCTTGACAAAAAAATTAAAAAAAAATTCGAAAATTTTAAGATTTTCTTGTGTGTGTGTTAATACACACATCACAACAAGAAAAACTGAAAAACTCGCAAATATAACATTTTTTTTGTTTGTGAATAAACATATCTTGACAAAAAATTCTAAAACTCGAAAATTTAACATTTTTTTGTGTTTTTGTTAATACACACATCTTGACAAGAAATTAAAAAAAATTAGTCCTGCAAACTTAAGAAGGAAAAATTCACAGAAATAACTCGAAAATTTAACATTTTCTTGTGTGTGTGTGTGTGTGTGTTAATACACACATCTTGGCAAGAAAATAAAAAAACTACAAAATTTTGTATTTTTTGTATGTGTGTTAATACACATATCTTGACAAAAAGATTAAAAAAACTCGAAAATATTACAATTATTTTGTGTGTGTTAATACACAAATCTTGACAAGAAAAATAAAAATATTCGCAATTTTAACATTTTTTGTGTGTGGTAATACACATATATTGACAAAAAAATTTAAAAACTCAGAAATTAAACATTTTCTTGTGTATGTGTTAATACAAACATCTTGACAAAAAAATTAAAAAACAATTCAAAAATATAACATTTTCTTGTGTGTGTGTTAATAAACACATTTTGGCAAGAAAAATTAAAAATATCGTAAATTTATCTTTTTGTGTGTGTTAATACACATATCGTGACAAGAAAATTTTAAAAATAACTCAAAAATATAACCTTTTTGTGTGTGTTAATACACACATCTTGGCAAGAAAAATTAAAAAAATCGCAAATTTAACTTTTTTGTGTGTGTTCATCAACACATCTTGGTAAGAAAATTAAAAAACTTGGAAATTTAACATTTTTTTATGTGTGTTAATATTTGGGAAATAAAATAAAATAAAAACTCAAAAATTTAATTTGTTCTTATGTGGGCGTTAATACACAAAATTGGCAAGAAAATAAAAAAACTCAAAAATTTAACATTTTATATGTGTGTGTGTGTGTGTGTGTGTTAGTACATATTTCTAGTCAAGAAAATTAAAAAAACTCAAAAATTTAACATTTTCTTGTGTGTGTTAATACACACATCTTGGCAAGAAAATTAAAAAACTCGATAATTTAACAATTTTTATGTGTGTGATAGTACAAATATATTCACAAGAAAAATAAAAAAACTCTAAAATTTAATATTAACACACACACGACAAGAAAAATTGAAAAACTCGTAAATTTAATATTTTTTTGTTTCCCAGTACGCATATCTTGACAAGAAAAATTTATATACTCGAAAATTTAACATTTTCTTGTGTGTTTGTTAATACACACATCTTGACAAGAAAAAAAAATAGCCCTGCAAATTTCGGAAGGAAAAATTCACAGAAAGAAACACGAAAATTTAACATTTTATTGTGTGTGTGTTAATACATACATTTTGGCAAGAAAATAAAAAAAACTACAAAATTTAGTATTTTTTGTGTGTGTGTGTTAATACACATATTTTGACAAGAAGATTAAAAAAACATGAAAATATAACATTTTTTCTGTGTGTCTTACTACTCACATCTTGGAAATAAAAATTAAAAAATTCACAAATTTAACATTTTTTAGTGTGTGTTAATACACACATCTTAACATGAAAATTTAAAAAACTAGAAAATCTAACATTTTTCTGTGTTTGTTCTTATACATATCTTGGTAAGAAAATTAAAAACTTAAAAATTTAGTATTTTTGTGTGTAATAATACACGTATCATGACAAAAAAAATAAAATTAAAACTCGAAAAGTCAGCATTTTCTTGTGTGTGTGTTAAAACACACATCTTGGCAAGAAAATTAAAAACTTAAAAATATAACATTTTTGTGTGTGTGTTAGTACACATATCTTGACAAGAAAATCTAAAAAAAATAAAAAATTTAACTTTTTCTTGTGCATGTGTTAATACACACATCATGACAAGCGAATGAAAAAACCCGAAAATTTAACATTTTTGTGTGTGTGTGTGTGTTAATACACATATTTTGACAAGAAAATTAAAAAAAAAAACTTGAAAATATAAGATTTTCTTTTGTGTGTGGTAATACACACATCACAGCAAGAAAAATTAAAAAAACTCGCAAATTTAACATTTTAGTTTGTGAATACATATATATTGAGAAAAAAAAAATACTCGAAAGTTTAATATTTTCTTGTGTGTTTGTTAATAAACACAGCTTGACAAGAAAATAAAAAAAAATAGCCCTGCGAACTTAGGAAGGAAAAATTCACAGAAAGCATCACGAAAATTTAACATTTTATTGTGTATGTGTTAATACATACATCTTGGCAAGAAAATAAAAAAACTAAAATATTTAATATTTTTGTATGTGTGATAATAAAAACACACACATATCTTGACAAAAAGATTAAAAAAACTCGAAAATATAACATTTTTTGTTTGTGTGTACACACATCAAGGCAAGAAAAATTAAAAAATTCCCAAATTTAACATTTTTGTGTGTGTTAATACAAACATCTTGACAAGAAAATTAAAAACAAATTTCAAAAATATAACATTTTCTTGTGTTTGTGTAATACACACATGTTGGCAAGAAAAATTAAAAAAATTCTCAAATTTAACATTTTTAGTGTGTGTTAATACACTTATCATGACAAGAAATTTATAAAAATAACTCAAATATTTTATATTTTCTTTTGTGTGTGTTAATACACACATCTTGACAAGAAAATAATATAAAAACTAAAAAATTTAACATTTTCTTGTGTGTGTGTTAATATACCTTTTTTGACATGTAAATTTAAAAAAAAACTCAAAAATTTAACATTTTTGTTTGTTTGTTAATACACACATCTTGACAAGAAAATAAAAAAAAATAGCCCTGCAAACTGAGAAAGGAAAAATTCACAGAAAGAAACACGAAAATTTAACATTTTATTGTGTGTGTGTTAATACATACATCTTGGAAAGAAAATAAAAAAACTACAAAATTTATTATTTTTTGTATGTGTGTTAATACTAACACACACATATCTTGAAAAAAAGATTAAAAAAACTCGAAAATATAAAAGATTAAAAGTACACACATCTAGGCAAGAAAAATTAAAAAATTCCCAAATTTAACATTTTTGTGTGTGTATTACACATATCTTAACCAAAAAATTTTAAAACTCAGAAATTGAACATTTTCTTGTGTATGTGTTAATACAAACATCTTGACAAGAAAATTAAAAACAAATTTCAAAAATATAACATTTTCGTGTGTTTGTGTAATACACATGTTGGCAAGAAAAATTAAAAAAATTCGCAAATTCAACATTTTTTTATGTGTGTTAATACACATATCGTGACAAGAAATTTATAAAAATAACTCGAATATTTAATATTTTCTTCTGTGTGTGTTAATACACACATCTTGACAAGAAAATAAAATAAAAGCTCAAAAATTTAACATTTTCTTGTATGTGTGTTAATATACGTTTTTGACATGTAAATTTAAAAAAAAACTCAAAAATTTAACATTTTTGTGATTTGTAACACACATCTTGATGAGAAAATAAAAAATTAGTCCTGCAAACTTAAGAAGAAAAAATTCATAGAAAGAAAATCGAAAATTTAATATTTTCTTGTGTGTGTGTTAATACACACATCTCAGGAAGAAAAAAAAAAAACTTCAAAATTTAATACTAACACACACATATATTGACAAAAAGATTAAAAAAAACTCGTAAATATATCATTTTTGTGTGTGTGTTAGTACACACATCTAGGCAAGAAAAATTAAAAAATTCCCAAATTTAAAATTTTTGTGTGTGTTAATACAAACATCTTGACAAGAAAATTAAAAACAAATTTCAAAAATATAACATTTTCTTGTGTTTGTGTAATACACACATGTTGGCAAGAAAAATTAAAAAAATTCGCAAATTCAGTATTTTTTTGTGTGTGTTAATACACTTATCGTGACAAGAAATTTTAAAAAAAAACTCAAAAATTTTAAGATTTTCTTGTGTGTGTGTTAATACACACATCACAGCAAGAAAAATTGAAAAACTCGCAAATATAACATTTTTTTTGTTTGTGAATAAACATATCTTGACAAAAAATTATAAAACTCGAAAATTTAATATTTTCTTGTGTTTTTGTTAATACACACATCTTTGACAAGAAATTAAAAAAAATTAGTCCTGCAAACTTAAGAAGAAAAAATTCACAGAAAGAAAATCGAAAATTTAACATTTTCTTGTGAGTGTGTTAATACACACATCTTAGGAAGAAAACTAAAAAACATCAAAATTTAATATTTTTGTGTGTGTGTGTTAATATAAATATTTTGACAAGAAGATTAAAAAAACCACAAAAATATAACATTTTCTTGTGTGTGTGTTAATACACACATCTTGCCAAGAAAATCCAAAAATTCGCAAATCTAACATTTTTGTGTGTGTGTTAACACATACATCTTTGAAAGAAAATAAAAAAAATTTGAAAATTTAATATTTGTTTGTGTGTGTTAATACACGTATCTTGACATGACAAATAAAATCAAACTCAAAAGTTTAACATTTTCTTGTGTGTGTGTTAATTACACACATCATGGCAAAAAAATTATAAAATTTGAAAATTTAACATTTATTGTGTGTGTTAGTACACATATCTTGACAACTAAATTAAAAAAACTCAAAAATTTAATTTTTTTAGTGTGTGTTAATAAACACATCTTGGCAAG
Source organism: Thlaspi arvense (assembly GCA_911865555.2). Classification (NCBI taxonomy): domain Eukaryota; kingdom Viridiplantae; phylum Streptophyta; class Magnoliopsida; order Brassicales; family Brassicaceae; genus Thlaspi; species Thlaspi arvense. Next base: position 67,056,957 of record OU466860.2, read on the forward strand.
AAAATTAAAAAACTTAACAATTTAACATTTTGTATGTGTGTGATAGTACACATATATTCACAAGAAAATTAAAAAACAAACTCAAAAATTTATTATATTCTTGTGTGTGTGTGTTAATATACACCTCTTCGCAACAAAATAAAAAAACTCGAAAATTTAACATTTTTTGTGTGTGTGTTAATACACACAGTTTGATTCTTGACAAGAAAATAAAGAAAAACTCAAAAATTTAACATTTTCTTGTGTGTGTGTTAATATACATTTTTTGACATGTACATTTAAAACAAAACTCAAAAATTTAACATTTTTGTGTGTTTGTAACACACATCTTGGCAAGAAAATAAAAAAATTAGTCTTGCAAATTTAAGAAGGAAAAATTCACAGAAAGAAAATCGAAAATTTAACATTTTCTTGTGTGTGTGTTAATACAAACATCTTAGGAAGAAAACTAAAAAACTTCAAAATTTAATATTTTTTGTGTGTGTTAATACAAATATCTTGACAAGAAGATTAAAAAAACCAAGAAAATATTTCATTTTCTTATGTATGTGTTAATACACACATCTTGGCAAGAAAATTCAAAAATTCGCAAATTTAACATTTTTGTGTGTGTTAATACACACTTCTTGGAAAGAAAATTAAAAAATTTGAAAATTTAACAGTTTTTTGTGTTTTTCTTAATACACGTATCTTGGCAAGAAAATTATAAGACTCGAAAATTTAACATTTTTGTGTGTGTGTGTTAGTACACATATCTTGACAACTAAATTAAAAAAAGCTCAAAAATTTAATATTTTCTTATGTGTGTTAATACACACATCACGGCAAGAAAAAATAAAAAACTCGCAAATTTAACATTTTTTTGTTTGTGAACACACATATTTTGACAAAAAAAAAATATTATTTTCTTGCGTGTTTGTTAATACACACATCTTGACAAGAAAATAAGAAAATTAGTCCTGTAAACACGAAAATTTAACATTTTTTGTATGTGTGTTAATACACATATCTTGAGAAGAAGATTAAAAAAAACTTGAAAATATCACATTTTTTTGGGTGTTCATACACACATCTTGACAAAAAAAATTAAAAAAATCGCAAATGTAACATTTGTGTGTGTGTGTGTGTGTGTGTGTGTGTGTGTGTGTGTTAATACACATATCTTGACAAGAAAATTAAAAAAAACTCGGAAATATAATATTTTCTTGTGTGTGAGTTAATACACGCATCACGGCAAGAATAATTGAAACACTCGCAAATTTAACATTTTTTATTTGTGAATACACATATCTTGATAAAAAAATTCAAAAACTCGAAAATTTAACATTTTCTTGTGTTTTTGTTAATACACACATCTTGGAAAGAAAATTATAAAACTCGAAAATCTAACATTTTTGTGTGTGTGTGATAGTACACATATATTCACAAGAAAATTAAAAAACTCGAAAATTTAACATTTTTTGTGTGTGTGCTAATACACATATCTTGACAAGAAAATTAAAAAAAAACTCAAAAATAAAAGATTTTCTTGTGTGTGTGTTATTACATACATCACAACAATAAAAATTTAAAAACTCGCAAATTAAACATTTTTTGTTTGTGAATACACATATATTGATAAATAAATTTAAATACTCGAAAATTTAACATTTTCTTGTGGGTTTGTTAATACACACATCTTGACAAGAAAATTAAAAAATTTAGTCCTGCAAACTTAGGAAGGAAAAATTCACAGAAAGAAATTTAATATTTTCTTGTGTGTGTTAATACACACATCTTGGCAAGAAAATAAAAAAACTTCAAAGTTTAGTATTTTTTTGTATGTGTGTTAATACATATATCTTGACAAGAAGATAAAAAAAAACTCGAAATATAACATTTTTTTTGTTTGTGTGTTAATACACATATCTTGACAAGAAGATTAAAAAAAACCTCTAAAATATAACATTTCCTTGTGTGTGGTTGTTAATACACATATCTTGGCAAGAAAATTTAAAAATTCACAAATTCAACATATTTTGTGTGTGTGGTAATACAAACATTTTTGCAAAAAAATAAAAAAAAAACTTGAAAATTTAACAATTTGTGTATGTGTGTTAATACACGTATCTTAATTAGAAAAATAAAATAAAAAAACTCCAAAATTTAACATTCTGTTGTGTGTGTGTTAATACACACATCTTGGCAAGAAAATTAAAAAACTCCAAAATTAAACATTTTTTCTGTGTGTGTGTGTTATTACACATATTAGATAAAAAATTAAAAAAAAAACTCGAAATTTAACTTTTTTGTGTTTGTGTTAATATACTTTTCTTGACAAGCAAATTAAAAAAAAACTCAAAAATTTAATATTTTCTTGTGTATTTTTTAATACACACATCATGACAAAAAAATAAAAAATAAGTCGTGCAAACTTAAGAGGAAAAATTCACAGAAAAAACTCGAAAATTGAACATTTTCTTGTGTGTATGTTAAAACACACATCTTGGCAAGAAAATTATAAGAAAAACTCAAAAATTTTATATTTTCTTGTGTGTGTTAATACACACATCTTGACAAGAAATTAAAACAAAACTCAAAAATTTAACATTTTCTTGTGTGTTAATATATATTACTTGATAAGCAAATTAAAAAAATTAGTGCTGCAAACTTAAGAAGGAAAAATTCATAGAAAGAAACTCAAAGTTTAACATTTTCTTTTGTGTGTGTTAATAAACACATCTTAGGGAGAAAATTAAAAAACTGCCAAATTTTATATTTTGTGTGTGTGTGTGTTAATACACATATCTAGACAAGAAGATTAAAAAAACCACGAAAATATAACATTTTATTGTGTATGTGTTAATACACATATCTTGGCAAGAAATTAAAAAAAATTGAAAATTTTACATCTTTTTGTGTTTGTGTTATTACACATATATTGACAAGAAAAATAAAATAAAAACTCAAAAATTTAACATTTTCTGATGTGTTTGTTATTTCACACATCTTGGAAAAAAAATTATAAAACTCGAAAATCTAACATTTTTGTGTGTGTGTGTTAGTACACTTATCTTAACAAGAAAATTAAAAAAACTCAAAAATTTAACAATTTTTGTGTGTGTTAGTACACACATCTTGGCAAGAAAATTTAACATTTTGTGGGTGTGTGATAGTACACATATATCCACAGGAAAATTAAAAAAAAACTCAAAATTTAAGATTTTCTTATGTGTGTGTTAATACACACATCTTAGCAAAAAAATTAAAAAACTCGAAAATTTAAAATTTTGTGTGTGTGTGTGTGTGTGTGTGTGTGTGTGTGTGTTAATACACATATCTTGACAAGAAAATTCAGAAAAAAACTCAAAAATAAAAGATTTTCTTGTGTGTGTGTTATTACACACATCACGGCAAGAAAAATTAAAAAACTCGCAAATTAAACATTTTTTGTTTATGAATACACATATATTGACAAATAAATTAAATACTTGAAAATTTAACATTTTCTTGTAGGTTTGTTAATACACACATCTTGACTAGAAAAAAAAAAAATAGTCCTCCAAACTTAGGAAAGAAAAATTCATAGAAAGAAATTTAATATTTTCTTGTGTGTGTTAATACACACATCTTGGCAAGAAAATAAAAAAACTTCAAAGTTTAGTATTTTTTTGTATGTGTGTTAATACATATATCTTGACAAGAAGATAAAAAAAAATTCGAAAATATAACAATTTTTGTGTGTGTGTGTGTGTGTGTGTGTGTGTGTGTGTGTGTGTGTGTGTGTGTGTGTTATTACACATATTAGACAAAAAAATTTTTAAAAAAAAACTCGAAATTTAACTTTTTTTTATGTGTGTGTTAATATACTTTTCTTGACAAGCGAATTTAAAAAAAACTCAAAAATTTAACATTTTCTTGTGTGTTTCTTAACACACACATCATGACAAGAAAATAAAAAATTAGTCCGACAAACATAAGAAGGAAAAATTCACAGAAAAAAACTCAAAGATTTAACATTTTCTTGTGTGTTAATACACATATCTTGACAAAAAATTAAAAAAAAAACTCAAAAATTTAACATTTTCTTGTGTGTTTCTTAATACACACATCATGACAAGAAAATAAAAAATTTGTCCTGCAAACTTAAGAAGGAAAAATTCACAGAAAAAACTCGAAAATTTAATATTTTCTTGTGTGTGTGTGTGTTAATACATACATCTTGGCAAGAAAAATTAAAAAAAATTGCAAATTTAACATTTTTTGTGTGTGTTAATACACATATCTTGACAAAAAATTAAAAAAGAAACTCAAAAATTTAACATTTTCTTGTGTGTTTCTTAATACACACATCATGACAAGAAAATAAAAAATTTGTCCTGCAAACTTAAGAAGGAAAAATTCACAGAAAAAACTTGAAAATTTAATATTTTCTTGTGTGTGTGTGTGTTAATACATACATCTTGGCAAAAAAAAATAAAAAATTTGCAAATTTAACATTTTTTGTGTGTGTTAATACACATATCTTGACAAGAAATTAAAAAAAAAACTCAATAATTTAACATTTTCTTGTGTGTGTGTTAATATACATTTCTTGATAAGCAAATTAAAAAAATTAGTGCTGCAAAATTAAGAAGGAAAAATTCACAGAAAGAAACTCGAAATTTAACATTTTCTTTTGTGTGTATAAATAAACACATCTTAGGAAGAAAATTAAAAAATGCAAAACTTTTTTTTTTTTTTTTGTGTGTTAATACACATATATAGACAAGAAGATTAAAAATACCACGAAAATATAACATTTTATTGTGTGTGTGTTAATACACATATCTTGGCGAAAAACTAAAAAAAAAACTTGAAAATTTTACATTTTTTTGTGTTTGTGTTAATACACGTGTATTGACAAGAAAAATAAAATAAAAACTCAAAAATTTAACATTTTGTTATGTGTGTTAATACACACATCTGGGAAAGAAAATTATAAAACTCGAAAATCTAACATTTTGTGTGTGTGTTAGTACACGTATCTTGACAAAAAAATTAAAAAAACTCAAAAATTTAACATTTTGTGTGTGTGTGTGATAGTACACATATATTCACAAGAAAATTAAAAAAAAACTCAAAATTTAACATTTTCTTATGTGTGTGTTAATACACACATCTTAGCAAGAAAATTAAAAAACTCGAAAATTTAACATTTTTGTGTGTGTGTGTGTTAATACACATATCTTGACAAGAATATTCAAAAAATTCTCAAAAATAAAATATTTTCTTGTGTGTGTGTTATTACACACATCACGGCAAGAAATATTAAAAAACTTGCAAATTTAACATTTTTTTGGTGAATACTCATATATTGACAAATAAATTTAAATACTTGAAAATTTAACATATTTTTGTATGTTTGTTAATACACACATCTTGACAAGAAAATAAAAAAATTAGTCCTGCAAACTTGGGAAGGAAAAATTCACAGAAAGAAATTTAATATTTTCTTGTGTGTGTTAATACACACATCTTGGTAAGAAAATAAAAAAACTTCGAAATTTAGTATTTTTTTGTATGTGTGTTAATACACATATCTTGACAAGAAGATTAAAATTTTTTTGGAAATATAATATTTTTTGTGTGTGTGTTAATACACATATCTTGACAAGAAGATTAAAAAAACCTCAAAAATATAACATTTTCTTGTGTATGTATTAATACACACATCTTGGCAAGGAAATTTAAAAATTCGCAAATTTAACATATTTTGTGTGTGTGGTTATACAAACATCTTTGCAAAAAAATAAAAAAACTTGACAATTTAACAAGTTGTGTATGTGTGTTAATGTACGTATCTTGACAAGAAAAATAAAAAAAAAACTCATATTTTAACATTTTCTTATGTGTGTGTTAATACACACAACTTAGCAAGAAAATTAAAAAGCTTCAAAATTTAGTATTTTTTTGGACGTGTGTTAATAAATATATATCTTGATAAGAAGATAAAAAAAACTCGAAAATATAATATTTTTTTGTGTGTTTGTTAATACACATATTTTGACAAGAAGATTAAAAAAACTTCTAAAATATAACATTTTCTTGTGTGTGTGTTAATACACATATCTTGGCAAGAAAATTTAAAAATTCACAAATTTAACATATTTTGTGTGTGTGGTAATACAAACGTCTTTGCAAAAAAATAAAAAAACTTCAAAATTTAACAATTTGTGTATGTGTGTTAATACACGTATCTTGACTAGAAAAATAAAATAAAAACTCAAAAATTTAACATTCTGTTGTGTGTGTGTTAATACACACATCTTGACATGAAAATTAAAAAAACTCCAAAATTAAACATTTGTGTGTGTGTGTGTGTGTGTGTGTGTTATTACACATATTAGACAAAAACATAAAAACAAAAACTCGAAATTTAACTTTTTTGTATGTGTGTTAATATACTTTTCTTGACAAGCACATTAAAAAAAACTCAAAAATTTAACATTTTCTTGTGTGTTTCTTAATACACACATCATGACAAGAAAATAAAAAATTAGTCCTGCAAACTTAAGAAAGAAAAATTTTCAGAAAAAAACTCGAAATTTTAACATTTTCTTGTGTGTGTGTTAATACACACATCTTGGCAAAAAGATTAAAAAAACTTGAAATTTAACATTTTCTTGTATGTGTTCATACACGTATCTTGACAAGAAAAATAAAATAAAAACTCAAAAAATTAACATTTTGTTGTGTGTGTTAATACACACATCTTGGAAATTAAATTAAAAAACTTGAATATTTAATATTTTGTGTGTTTGTTAGTACACATATCTTAACAAGAAATTTAAAAAAAACTCAAAAATTTAACGTTTTCTTGTGTGTGTTTATACACACATCTTGGCAAGAAAATAAAAAACTCCAAAATTTAATATTTTTATGTGTTTGTTAATACACAAATCTTAACAAGAAAAAAAAACCAAAAATTTAAAATTTTCTTGTGTCTGTTAATACACATATTTTGACAAGAAAATTTAATAAAATTTGAAAAATTATTATTTTCCTTGTCAAGATAAGTGTATTAACACACATACAAAATAAGTTAAATTTGTGAATTTTTAAATTTTCTCGCCAAGATGTGTGTATTAACATACACAAGGAAATGTTAAATTTGCGAGTTTTTAAAAATTTTCTCGCCGTGATGTGTGTATTACCATACACAAAAGAAAATATTATATTTTCGTGTTTTTTTTAAACATTTCTTGTCAAAATTTGTGTATTATCACAAACACAAAAAAGTTAAATTTTAGAGCTTTTTAATTTTCTTGCTGTGATGTGTGTATTAACACATGCACAAGAAAATGCTGAATTTTTGAGTTTTAATTTTTTTTTGTCAAGATACATGTATTAACACACACACACACAAACACACAAAATATTAAATTTTTAAGTTTTTAATTTTCTTACCAAGATATGTATAAGAACAAACACAAGAAAATGTTAGATTTTCTAGTTTTTTATATTTTTTTGTTAAGATGTGTGTATTAACACACACAAAAAAATGTTACATTTGCGAATTTTTTAATTTTTCTTTCCAAGTTGTGCGTAGTAACACACACAGAAAAAATGTTATATTTTCAAGTTTTTTTAATCTTCTTGTCAAAATATGTGTATTAACACACACACAACAAATACTAAATTTTGTATTTTTTTTTATTTTTTTGCCAAGATGTGTGCATTAACACACACACACAACAAATACTAAATTTTGTATTTTTTTTTATTTTCTTGCCAAGATGTGTGCATTAACACGTAGTCACAAGAAAATGTTAAACTTTTGAGTTTCTTTATGTGAAATTTTCTTTCTTAAGTTTGCAGGACTAATTTTTTTATTTTTTGGTCAAGATGTGTATATTAACAAACAAAAAAGAAAATGTTAAATTTCCGAGATTTTAAATTGTTTTTGTCAAGATATGCGTATTCGGAAACAAAAAAATGTTAAATTTACGAGTTTTTCTTGTCGTGATGTGTGTATTAACTAAATTTTTAATTTAGTTATAAATTATCTTGTCAAAATGTGTGTGTTAACACACACAAAAAGTTAAATTTGCGATTTTTTTAATTTTTCTTCCCAAGATGTGTGTATTAACACATACAAAAGGTTATATTTTTGAGTTTTTTTTTAATCTTCTTGTCAAGATATGTGTATTAACATAGACACAAAAAATACTAAACTTTGTACTTTTTTATTTTTTTGCCAAGATGTGTGTATTACACACACAAGAAAATGTTAAATTTACGAGTTTCTTTCTGTGTATTTTTCCTTCTTAAGTTTGCAGGACTAATTTTTTTATTTCCTTGTCAAGATGTGTGTATTAACAAACACTCAAGAGAATGTTAAATTTTAGAGATTTTATTTTTTTTGTCAAGATATGTGTATTCACAAACAAAAAAAATGTTAAATTTGCGAGTTTTTTATTTTTTCTTACCATGATGTGTGTATTAACACACACACAAGAAAATGTTAAATTTTTTAAGTTTTTTTTTTAATTTCCTTGTCAAGATATGTGTATTAACACACATACACCGACACACATACAAATGTTAAATTTTTGAGTTTTTTTAATTTTCTTACCAAGATGAGTGTATTATCACACACACAAGAAAATCTAAATTTTTTGAGTTTGTTTTAATTCTTTTGTGAATATATGTGTACTATCACACACGCAAAAAATATTAAATTTTTGAGTTTTTTAATTTTCTTGCCAATATGTGTATATTAACACAAAACATAAAATGTTAAATTTTTGATTTTTTTTTTTAATTTTCTTGACAGGATATGTGTAAAATTTTCGAGTTTTATAATGTTAAATTTTCGAGTTTTATAATTTTCTTGCCAAGATGTACACACACACACACACATACACACACAAAAAAAAAATGTTAAATTTTCGAGTTTTATAATTTTCTTGCCAAGATGTACACACACACAAGAAAATATTATATTTTAGAGTTTTTATTTTGTTTTTCTTGTCAAGATACGTGTATTAACACATTCAGAAAAAATATTAAATTCTCGAGTTTTTAAAATTTTCTTTACAATATGTGTGTATTAATACACACAAAAATATTTAATTTGTGATTTTTTTAGTTTTTTTTGCCAAGATATGTGTACTAAGAGACACAAAAAGAATGTTAAATTTTTGAGTTTCTTTATTCTTCTTGTCAATATATGTGTATTAACACACACAAAAAATACTAAATTTGTAGTTTTTTTTTTATTTTCTTGCCAAGATGTGTGTATTAACACACACAAAATATGTTGAATTTGTGAATCTTTAAATTTTCTTGCCAAGATATGTGTATAACAACCACACACAAGGAAATGTTATATTTTAGAGGTTTTTTTTAATCTTCTTGTCAAGATATGTGTATTAAACACAAACAAAAAAAAATGTTATATTTCGAGTTTTTTTTTATCTTCTTGTCAAGATATATGTATTAAGACACATACAAAAAAAATACTAAACTTTGAAGTTTTTTTATTTTCTTGCCAAAATGTGTGTATTAATACACACAAGAAAATATTAAATTTCTTTCTGTGAATTTTTCCTTCCTAAGTTTGCAGGACTAAATTTTTTAATTTTCTTGTCAAGATGTGTGTATTAACAAACCCACAAGAAAATGTTCAATTTTCGAGTTTTTTAATTTTTTTGCTAAGATGTCTGTATAAACACACACATAAGAAAATGTTAAATTTTGAGTTTTTTTTAATTTTCTTGTGAATATATGTGTACTATCACACACACACAAAATGTTAAATTTTCAGAGTTTTTTAATTTTCTTGCCAAGATGTGTATACTAACACACACAAAAAATATTAAAGTTTTGAGTTTTTTTTTAATTTTCATGTCAAGATAAGTGTACTAACACACACACACACAAAAATGTTGGATTTTCGAGTTTTATAATTTTCTTTCCAGGATATGTGTATTAACACACACATAAGAAAATGTTAAATTTTTAATTTTTTATTTTATTTTTCTTGTCAATATACGTGTACTAACAAAAACACAAATAAAATGTTAAGTTTTCAAGTTTTTTTATTTTCTTGCCAAGATATGTGTATTAACACACACACACAAGAAAATGTTATATTTTTTTGGTTTTTTTAATCTTCTTGTCAAGATATGTGTATTAACACACAGACACAAAAAATATTAAACTTTGCGGTTTTTTAATTTTCTTCCAAAGATGTGTTTATGAACACACACAAAAGAAAGTGTTAAATTTCAAGTTTCTTTCTGTAAATATTTCCTTCTTAAGTTTGCAGCACTAATTTTTTTATTTTCTTGTCAATATGTGTGTATTAACAAGCACACAAGAAAATGTTAAATTTCTGAGTTTTTTTTTAATTTGCTTATCAAGAAATGTATATTAACACACACACAAGAAAATGTTAAATTTTTGAGTTTTTTTTTAATTTCTTGTCAAGATGTGTGAATTAACACACACACAAAAGAAAATGTTAAATTTTTGAGTTTTTTTTATAATTTTCTTGTCAAGATATGTGTATTAACAAACACAAAAAATGTTAAATTTGTGAAGTTTTTAATTTTTCTTGTCAAGATGTGTGTATTAACACACACACAAGAAAATGTTTAATTTTCGAGTTTTTTACTGTGAATTTTTCTTTCTTAAGTTTGCAGGACTAATTTTTTATTTTCTTATCAAGATGTGTGTATTAAGAAACACACAAGAAAATGTGAAATTTTTGAGTTTTTTTTTTAATTTGCTTGTCAAGAAAAGTATATTAACACACACAAAAAAGTTAAATTTCAAGTTTTTTTTTTTAACTTTTTTTAAATTTTGGAGCATTTTAATTTTCTTGCCATGATGTGTCTATTAACACACACACACAACAGAATGTTAAATTTTTGAGTTTTTATATTATTTTTCTTGTCAAGATACTTGTATTAACACACATACACAAATTGTTAAATTTTCAAGTTTTTTTATTTTTTCGAAGATATTTGTATTACCACACACACAAAATATGTTAAATTTGCGAATTTTTATATTTTTTTACCAAGAAGTGTGTATTAACACACACATAAGAAAATGTTATATTTTAGAGGTTCTTTTTAATCATTTTGTCAAGATATGTATATTAACACACACAAAAAAAAATGTTATATTTCCGAATTTTTTTTTTTTAATCTTCTTGTCAAGATAATTGTATTAACCCACATACAAAAAAATACTAAATTTCGAAGTTTTTTTTATTTTCTTGTCAAGATGTGTGTATTAACACACACAAGAAAATATTAAATTTCTTTCTGTGAATTTTTCCTTCCTAAGTTTGCACGACTAATTATTTTTTATTTTCTTGTCAAGATGTGTATATTAACAAACACACAAGAAAATGTTAAATTTTCGAGTATTTAAATTTATTTGTCAATATATGTGTATTCACAAACAAAAAAATATTAAATTTGCGAGTTTTTTAAGTTTTCTTGCTGTGATGTGTGTAAATAACACACACACAAGAAAATCTTTTATTTTTGAGATTTTTTTGAATTTTCTTGTCAAGATATGTGTATTAACACACACACAAAAAATGTTAAATTTTCGAGTTTTTAAATTTTCTTGTGAATATATGTGTACTATCACACACACACAAAAATGTTAGATTTTCGAGTTTTATAATTTTCTTTCCAAGATGTGTGTATTAACAAAAACACAAGAAAATGTTAAATTTTCGAGTTTTTGAATTTTTTTATCAAGATATGTGTATTCACAAACAAAAAATGTTAAATTTGCGAGTGTTTCAATTATTCTTGCCGTGATGTGTGTATTAACTCACACACAAGAATATGTTATATTTCTGAGTTTTTTTTAATTTTCTTGTCAAGATATGTGTATTAACATACACACACACACACACACACAAAAATGTTATATTTGCGATATTTTTAATTTTTTTTGTCAAGATGTGTGTATGAACACCCAAAAAAATGTGATATTTTCAAGTTTTTTTTAATCTTCTTCTCAAGATATATGTATTAACACACATACAAAAAATGTTAAATTTTCGTGTTTGCAGGACTAATTTTCTTATTTTCTTGTCAAGATGTGTGTATTAACAAACACGCAAGAAAATAATATTTTTTTTGTCAATATATGTGTATTCACAAACAAAAAAAATGTTAAATTTGCGAGTTTTTTATTTTTTCTTGCCGTGATGTGTGTATTAACACACACAAGAAAATATTAAATTTTTGAGCTTTTTTTAATTTAGTTGTCAAGATATATGTACTAACACACACACACAAAAATGTTAAATTTTCGAGTCTTATAATTTTCTTGCCAAGATACGTGTATTAAGAAAAACACAAAAAACTGTTAAATTTTCAAATTTTTTAATTTTCTTTCCAAGATGTGTGTATTAACACACACAAAAATGTTAAATTTGTGAATTTTTGAATTTTCTTGCCAAGATGTGTGTATTAACACATACATAAGAAAATGAAATATTTTCTTGGTTATTTTAATCTTCTTGTCAAGATATTTGTATTAACACACACAAAAAATATTTAATTTTGAAGTTTTTTAGTTTTCTTCCTAAGATGTGTGTATTAACACACACACAAGAAAATGTTAAATTTTCGATTTTCTTTCTGTGAATTTTTCCTTCTTAAATTTGCAAGACTAATTTTTTTATTTTCTTGCCAAGATATGTGTTACAAACACACAAAAATGTTAAATTTTTGAGTTTTGTTTTAAATGTACATGTCAAAAAATGTATATTAACACACACACAAAAAAATGTTAAATTTTCGAGTTTTTTTATTTTGTTGCCAAGATGTGTATATTAACACACACACACAAGAATATAATAAATTTTTGAGTTTGTTTTTTAATTTTCTTGTGAATATATGTGTACTATCACACACACACAAAATGTTAAATTTTTGAGTTTTTTAATTTTCTTGCCAAGATGTGTTTATTAACACACACAAAAAAAATAAATTTTTGAGTTTTTTTAATTTAGTTGTCAAGATATGTGTACTAACACACACAATAAATATTAAAATTTTGATTTTTTTTTTAATTTTCTTGTGAATATTTGTGTACTATTACACACACAAAAAATGCTAAATTTTCGAGTTTTTTAATTTTTTTGCCAAGAAGTATATATTAACACATACAAGAAAATATTAAATTTTTGAGTTTGTTTTTTAATTTTCTTGTCAAGATATGTGTACTAACACACACACACACAAAATGTTAAATTGTCGAGTTCTTTAATTTTTTTGCCATGATGTGTGTAATTAACACACACACAAGAAAATGTTAAATTTTTGAGTTTGATTTTATTTGTCATGTCAAGATATGTGTATTAACACACACAAACAAATATTAAATTTTCAATTTTTTTTTATTTTCTTTCAAAGATGTATGTGTTAACACACACACAAAAAATGTTAAATTTGCGAATTTTTGGATTTTCTTGGCAAGATGTGTGTATTAACACACACACAAGAAAATGTTTTATTTTTGTGGTTTTTTTAATCTTCTTGTCAAAATATTTGTATTAACACACACACACAAAAATATTAAATTTTGATGTTTTTTAGTTTTCTTCCTAAGATGTGTGTATTAACACACTCACAAGAAAATGTTAAATTTTCGATTTTCTTTCTGTGAATTTTTTCTTCTTAAGTTTGCAGGACTAATTTTTTTATTTTCTCGTCAAGATGTGTGTTACAAACACACAAAAAATGTTAAATTTTTGTGTTTTTTTCCAATTTACATGTCAAAAAGGTATATTAATACACACACAAGAAAATGTTAACTTTTTGAGTTTTTATTTTATTTTCTTGTCAAGATGTGTGTATTAACACACACAAAAGAAAATATAAAATATTCGAGTTATTTTTATAAATTTCTTGCCACGATAAGTGTATTAACACACACAAAAAAATATTGAATTTGCGAATTTTTTTAATTTTTCTTGCCAACATGTGTGTATTACACAAACACAAGAAAATGTTATATTTTTGAAATTTGTTTTTAATTTTCTTGTCAAGATGTTTGTATTAACACACACAAAAATTTTAAATTTGGGAATTTTTTAATTTTTCTTGCCTAGATGTGTGTACTAACACACACACAAAAATGATATATTTACGAGTTTTTTTTAATCTTTTTGTCAATATATGTGTGTGTTAGTATTAACACACATATAAAAAATACTAAATTTTGTAGTTTTTTTATTTTCTTGTCAAGATGTATGTATTAACACACACATAATAAAATGTTAAATTTTCGTATTTCTTTCTGTGAATTTTTCCTTCCTAAGTTTACAGGTCTTTTTTTTAATTTTCTTGTCAAGATGTTTCTATTAACAAACACACAAGAAAATTTTAAATTTTTGAGTATTTAAATTTTTTCTCAATATATATGAATTCACAAACTAAAATGTTAAATTTGCGAGTTTTTTTTTAATTTTTCTTGCTGTGATGTGTGTATTACCACACACAAAAGAAAATCTTATATTTTCGAGTTTTTTTTTTAAATTTTCTTGTCAAAATATGTGTATTAACACACACACACAAAAATATTAAATTTTCGGGTTTTTTAATTTCCTTGTCATGATGTGTGTATTAACACATGCACAAGAAAAAGTTAAATTTTTTAGTTTTTTTTAATTTTCTTATCAAGATATGTATACTAACACTCACACAAAAAATGTTATATTTTTAAGTTTTTAATTTTCTTGCCAAGATGTGTGTGTTTAACACACACACAAGAAAATGCTGCGTTTTCGAGTTTTAATTTTATTTTTCTTGTCCTGATACGTGTATTATTACACACAAAAAATGTTATATTTTTAAGTTTTTAATTTTCTTGCCAAGATGTGTGTTTTAACACACACACAAGAAAATGCTGCGTTTTCGAGTTTTAATTTTATTTTTCTTGTCCTGATACGTGTATTATTACACACAAAAAATATTAAATTTTTAAGTTTTTAATTTTCTTACCAAGATATGTATAAGAACAAACACAGAAAAATGTTAGATTTTCTAGTTTTTTAAATTTTCATGTTAAGATGTGTGTATTAACACACACACAAAATGTTAAATTTGTGAATTTTTTAATTTTTATTTCCAAGATGTGTGTAGTAACACACAAAGAAAAAATGTTATATTTTCATGTTTTTTTTGTCTTCTTGTCAAAATATGTGTATTAACACACACACAAAAAATACTAAATTTTGTAGTTTTTTAATTTTCTTGCCAAAATGTATGTATTACACACACACAACAAAATGTTAAATTTTCGTGTTTCTTTCTGTGAATTTTTTCTTCCTAAATTTGCAGGGCTATTTTTTTTTTATTTTCTTGTCAAGATGTGTGTATTAACAAACACACAAGAAAATGTTAAATTTTCAAGTATTTAAATTTTTTTTGTTAAGATATACGTACTCGGAAACAAAAAAATGTTAAATTTACTAGTTTTTCAATTTTTTTTGTCGTGATGTGTGTATTAACACACACACTAGAAAATGTTAAATTTTAGAGGTTTTTTTATTTTTCTTGTGAATATATGTGTACTATCACACACATAAAAATTGTTAAATTCTCGAGTTTTTTAATTTTCTTGCCAAGATGTGTGTATTAACACACACAAGAAAATATTAAATTTTTTAGTTTTTTTAATTTTCTTGACTAGAAATCTGTACTAACACACACACACACACACAAAATGTTAAATTTTCGAGTTTTTTAATTTTCTTGACAACTTTGTGTATTAACAACCACATAAGAAAATGTTAAAGTTTTGAGTTTTTATTTTATTTTAATTGCCAAATATTAACATACATAAAAAATGTTAAGTTTATCAAGTTTTTTAATTTTCTTACCAAGATGTGTTGATGAACACACCCAAGAAAATGTTATAATTTTTTTGTCACGATATGTGTATTAACACACACAAAAAGTTAAATTTGCGAGATTTTTTATTTTTCTTGCCAAGATGTGTGTATTAACACACACACACACACACACACACACAAGAAAATGTTATATTTTTGAATTGTTTTTTTAATTTTCTTGTCAAGATGTTTGTATTAACACAAACACAAGAAAATGTTCAATTTCTGAGTTTTTAAATTTTTTTGTCAAGATATGTGTATTACCACACACGAAAAATGTTAAAATTGCGAATATTTTTATTTTTTTGTCAAGATTTTTGTATTAACACACACAAAATAATTGTAATATTTTCGAGTTTTTTTTAATCTTCTTGTCAAGATATATGTATTAACACACATACAAAAGATACAAAATTTGTAGTTTTTTTTATTTTCTTGCCAAGATGTGTGTATTAACACACACACACACAAAAAAATGTTAAATTTTCGAGTTATTTCTGTGAATTTTTCCTTCTTAAGTTTGCAGGACTAATTTTTTTTATTTTCTTGTCAAGATGTGTGTATTAACAAAAACACAAGAAAATGTTAAATTTTCGAGTTTTAGAATTTTTTGTCAAGGTATGTTTATGTGTATTAACACACACACAAGAAAATCTTAAAATTTTTGAGTTTTTTTTTAATTTTTTTGTCAAGATATATGTATTAACACACACTCAAACAAAAAAATGTTACATTTGTGAATTTTTTAATTTTTCTTGTCAAGATGTGTGTATTAACACCTAAATAAAATGTGATATTTTCGAGTTTTTTTTAATCTTCTTGTCAAGATGTGTGTATTAACACACATAAAGCAATGTTAAATTTTCGTGTTTCTTTCTGTAAATTTTTTTTTCATAAATTTGCAGGACTAATTTGTTTATTTTCTTGTCAAGATGTGTGTATTAACAAACACACAAGAAAATAATAATTTTTCTATTTTCGATTTTTTTTTAATTTTCATGTCAAGATATGTGTATAAACACACACAAAAAACAAAATGTTAAATTTTCAAGTTTTTTAATTTTGTTACCCAGATGTGTATATTAACACACACATAAGAAAATGATAAATTTTTGAGTTTTATTTTATTTTATTTGCTAAATATTAACACACATAAAAAATGTTAAATATTCGAGTTTTTTTAATTTTCTAACCAAGATGTGTTGATGAACACACCCAAGAAAAGGTTAAATTTGGTGTTTATAAATTTCCTTGTCAAGATGTGTGTGTTAACACACACAAAAAACTTAAATATGCGATTTTTTTAATTTTTTTTGCCAAGATGTGTGTATTAACACACACAAAAAAAGATTATACTTTTGAGTTATTTTTATAATTTTCTCTTCAGGATATGTGTATTAACACATACTCAAAAAATACTAAATTTTATACTTTTTTACTTTTTTGCCAATATGTGTGTATTACAAACACAAGAAAATGTTAAATTTACGAGTTTCTTTCTGTAAAACTTTCCTAGTTAAGTTTGCAGGTCTAATTTTTTTATTTCCTTGTCAAGATATGTGTGTTAATAAACACACAAGAAAATGTTAATTTTACGAGTTTTTTTAATTTTTCTTAACGTGATGTGTGTATTAACACACACAAGAAAATGTTAAATTTTTGACTTTTTTTAAAAACATTTCTTGTTAAGATATGTGTATTAACACATACACACACACACACACACACACACACACACACACACACACACACACACACACACACAAAATGTTAAATTTTTGAGTTTTTTAATTTTCTTGCAAAGATGAGTGTATTATCACACACACAAGAAAATCTTAAATTTTTGAGTTTGTTTTAATTTTTTGTGAGTATATGTGTACTATCACACACACAAAAAAATGTTAATTTTTCGAGTTTTTTAATTTTCTTGCCAAGATGTACACACAAACAAGAAAATATTAAATTTTAGAATTTTTCTTTTATTTTTCTTGTCGAGAAACATGTATTAACACACAAAAATAAAATTTCAAGTTTTTTTAATTTTTTTACCAATATGTGTGTATACACATAAAAAAATATTAAATTCTCGAGTTTTTAAAATTTTCTTGTCAATATGTGTGTATTAACACACACAAAAATATTAAATTTGTGAATTTTTTAATTTTTCTTGCGAAGATGTGTGTACTAAGAGTCACAAAAAAAATGTTAAATTTTCGAGTTTTTTTATTCTTCTTGTCTGTATATGTGTATTAACACACACATAAAAAAAATACTAAATTTGTAGTTTTTTATTTTCTTGCCAAAATGTGTGTATTAACACACACAAGAAAATGTTAAATTCTAGTTACTTTCTGTGAAGTTTTTCTTCTTAAGTTTGCAAGACTAATTTTTTTATTTTCTTGTCAAGATGTGTGTAAAACACTAGAAAATGTTAAATTTTTGAGGTTTTGAATTTTTTTGTCAAGATATGTGTATTCACAAACAAAAAAATGTTAAATTTGCGAGATTTTCAATTTTTCTTGTTGTGATGTGTGTATTAACACACACACAATAAAATCTTATATTTTCGAGTTTTGTTTTTTAGTTTTCTTGTCAAGATTTGTGTAACACACACACAAAAAAATTCTAAATTTCGAGTTTTTTAATTTTCTTGCCAAGATATGTGTATTAACACACACAAAGAAAATGTTAAAGTTTTGAGTTTTTTTTTTAATTTTTTGTGAATATATGTGTTCACACACACACAAAAACTCAAATTTTTGAGTTTTTTATTTTTCTTGCCAAGATGTGTGTATTAATACACACAAAAAATGTTAAATTTTTGAGTTTTCTTAATTTTCTTGTCAAGACATGTTTACTAACACACTCAACAAAAAAATGTTAAATTTCCGAGATTTTTAATTTTTTTGCCAATATGTGTGTATTAACAAACACAAAAAATGTTAATTTTTTGATTTTTTTTTGTTTTATTTTCATGTCAAAATATGTGTATTAACACACACAAACAAATGTTAAATTTTCGAGTTTTTTTCTGTGAATTTTTCCTTCTTAAGTTTGCAGGACTAATTTTTTTTATTTTCTTATCAAAATTTGTGTAGTAACAAACACACAAGAAAATGTTAAATTTCTGAGTTTTTAAATTTTTTGTCAAGATATGTGTATTCACAAACAAAAATGTTAAATTTACGAGTTTTTTAATTTTTCTTGACGTGATGTGTGTATTAACACACACACAAGAAAATATTAAATTTTTGAGTTTTTTTAATTTTCTTGTCAAGATATGTGTACTAACACACACACACACAAAATGTTAAATTGTCGAGTTCTTTAATTTTCTTGCCAAGATGTGTGTATTAACACACACTCGAGAAATTGTTAAATTTTTGAGTTTTTTTTTTATTTTTTTGTCAAGATATGTGTATTAACACACCCACACACACACAAAAAATGTTATATTTTCGAGTTTTTTAATTTTGTTGCCAAGATGTGTATATTAACACACACACAAGAAAATGATAAATTTTTAAGTTTCTTGTATGTGTGATAAAAAAAATTTAACATTTTCTTGTATGTGTTAATACACACTTCTTGGCAAAAAAAATAAAAAACTCGAAAATTTATCATTTTTTTGTGTGATAGTACACAAATATTCACAACAAAATTAAAAAAAAAAATCAAAATTTGAATATTTTCTTGTGTGTGTGTGTGTGTGTGTGTGTGTGTGTGTGTGTGTGTGTTGATACACATATCTTGACAAGAAAATTAAAAAAACTCAAAAATATAAGATTTTCTTGTGTGTATGTGTTAATACACATATCAGTTGAAGAAAAATTAAAAAACTCGCAAATTTAACATTTTTTGTTTGTGAATATACATATCTTGACAAAAAAATTAAAAACTTGGAAATTTAACATTTTCTTGTGTGTTTATTAATACACACATCTTGATAAAAAAATAAAAAAATAGTCCTGCAAACTTAAGAAGGAAAAATTCACAGAAAAAAACTAGAAAATTTAACATTTGTTTGTGTGTGTGTTCATACACATATCTTGATATGCAAAAAAAAACAAAAAAATCAAAAAATTTAACATTTTCTTGTGTTTGTTAATACACACATTGGCAAGAAAATTAAAAATTTAACATTTTCTTTGTGTCTCTTAGTACACATATCTTGGCAAGAAAAACTAAAAAATTCGCAAATTAAACATTTTTTGTGTGTATTAAATACACACATATTGTAAAGAAAATTTTAAAAACTCGAGAATTTAATATTTTTTCTGTGTGTGTTAATACACGTATCTTGACAAGAAAAATAAAATAAAAACTCTAAAATATAATATTTTCTTGTGTGTGTGTACATCTTGGCAAGAAAATTATAAAATTCGAAAATTTAACATTTTTTTTTGTGTGTGTGTATGTGTGTGTGTGTGTGTGTGTTAGTACACATATCTTGTCAAGAAAATTAAAAAAAAAAATCAAAAATTTAACATTTTATGTTTTGTGTTAATATACACATATTGGCAAAAAAATTAAAAAACTCAAAAATTTAACATTTTTTGTGTGTGTGATAGTACACATATATTCACAAAAGAATGAAAACAAACTCAAAAATTTTAGATTTTCTTGTGTGTGTGATAATACACTCATCTTGGTAAGAAAATTAAAAAAAACTCAAAAATTTAACATTTGTGTGTGTGTCGGTGTGTGTGTGTTAATACACATATCTTGACAAGGAAATTAAATAAAAAACTCAAAAAATTTAATATTTTCTTGTGTGTGTGTTAATACACACATCACGGTAAGAAAAAATAAAAAACTCGCAAATTTAACATTTTTTTTGTTTGTGTATACACATATCTTGACAAAAAAATTAAAATCTCTAAAATTTAACATTCTCTTGTGTGTTTGTTAATACACACATCTTGACAAAGAAATAAAAAAATTAGTCCTGCAAACTTAAGAAGGAAAAATACACAGAAAGAAACTCGTAAATTTAACATTTTCTTGTGTGTGTAATACACACATCTTGGCAAAAAAATAAAAAAGTACAAAGTTTAGTATTTTTTGTGTCTATGTTAATACACATATCTTGACAAGAAGATTAAAAAAACTCAAAAATATAACCTTTTGTGTGTGTTAATACACACATCTTGGGAAGAAAAATTAAAAAAATCGCAAATTTGACTTTTTGTGTGTGTTAACACACACATCTTGACAAGATAATTTATAACTAAATTAAAAATTTAGTTAATACACACATCACGACAAGAAAAACTCGTAAATTTAACATTTTTTTGTTTCCGAATACGCATATCTTGACAAAAAAAAATTAAAATCTCGGAAATTTAACATTTTCTTTTTTGTTTGTTAATATACACATCTTGACAAAAAAATAAAAAAAATTAGTCCTGCAAACTTAAGAAAGAAAATTTCACATAAAGAAACTCAAAAATTTAACATTTTCTTGTGTCTACATGTTAATGCACACGTCTTGGCAAGAAAATAAAAAAAAATTCAAAATTTAGTATTTGTTGTGTGTGTGTTAATGCACACATCTTGGCAAGAAAATAAAAAAAAATACAAAATTTAATATTTGTTGTGTGTGTGTTAATACACATATTTTGACAAGAATATTAAAAAAACTTGAAAATATAACATTTTTTCTGTGTGTGTTACTACACACAACTTGGAAAGAAAAATTAAAAAATTCGCAAATGTAACATTTTTTGTGTGTGTTAATACATACATCTTAACAAAAAAATATAAAAAACTAGAAAATCTAACATTTTCTTGTGTTTGTTCTTATACATATCTTGGTAAGAAAATTAAAAACTTAAAAATTTAATATTTTGTGTGTGTGTGTGTGTGTGTGTGTGTGTGTGTGTGTGTGTGTGTGTGTTAATACACGTATCTTGACAAAAAAAAAAAAAAAACTCAAAAATTCAGCATTTTCTTTTGCATGTGTTAATACACACATCATGGCAAGAAAATTAAAAAGCTCTAAAATTTAACTTTTTGTGTTTGTGATAATACACAAATTTTGACAAGAAATTTTTTAAAAAAAACACGAAAATATAATATTTTCTTTTGTGTGTGGTAATACACACATCACGGCGAGAAAATTTTAAAAAACTCACAAATTTAACATTTCTTTGTGTATGTTAATACACACATCTTGGCAAGAAAATTTAAAAATTCACAAATTTAACTTATTTTGTATGTGTGTTAATACACTTATCTTGACAAGGAAAATAATAATTTTTCAAATTTTATTAAATTTTCTTGTCAAGATATGTGTATTAACAGACACAAGAAAATTATAAATTTTTGGTTTTTTTTTTCTTGTTAAGATTTGTGTATTAACAAACACATAAAAATATTAAATTTTGGAGTTTTTTATTTTCTTGCCAAGATGTGTGTATAAACACACACAATAAAACGTTAAATTTTTGAGTTTTTTTTAAATTTCTTGTTAAGATATGTGTACTAACAAACACACAAAATATTAAATATTCAAGTTTTTTAATTTAATTTCCAAGATGTGTGTATTAACACACACAATAAAATGTTAATTTTTTGAGTTTTTATTTTATTTCTTGTCAAGATACGTGTATGAACACATACAAGAAAATATTAAATTTCAAGTTTTTTTAAAAATTTTTATTGTCAAGATATGTGTATTAACAAACACACACACAAAAAATATTAAATTTTTGAATTTTTTAGTTTTTTTACCAAGATGTGTGTATTAACACACACAAGAAAATGTTAAAATTTTGAGTTTTTTAAAAATTTCTAACCAACATGTGTGTATTAACACACACACACAAAAATGTTAAATTTTCGAGTTTGTTTTTATAATTTTCTTGTGAAGATATGTATATTAACACACACACATGAAAAGTTAAAATATTCTAGTCAAGATATGTGTACTAACACACACACACACACAAAAATGTTAAATTTCGAGTTTTTTTAAATTTTCTTGTCAAGATATGTGTAATAACACACATACGAAAAATGTTAAATTTTCGAGTTTTTTAATTTTCTTGTCAAGATGTGTGTATTAACACACACACAAGAAAATGTTAAATTTTTGAGTTATTTTTATAATTTACTTGTCACGATATGTGTATTAACACATACAAAAAAAGTTAAATTTGCGAGATTTTTAATTTTTCTTGCCAAGATATGTGTATTAACACACACACAAGAAAATGTTATATTTTTGAATTGTTTTTTAACTTTTTTGTCAAAACGTTTGTATTAACACAGACACAAGAAAATGTTCAATTTCTGAGTTTTTTAAATTTTTTTTGTCAAGATATGTATATTAACACACACAAGAAAATGTTAAATTTGTGAATTTTTTTTATGTTTCATGTCAAGATTTGTGTATTAACACACACAAAAAAATGTAATATTAACGAGTTTTTTTAATCTTCTTGTCAAGATATGTGTATTAACACACATACAAAAAATACTAAATTTTGTAGTTTTCTTATTTTCTTGCCAAGATGTGTGTACTAACATACACACACACAAGAAAATGTTAAATTTTTGAGTTTTTTCTGTGAATTTATCCTTCTTAAGTTTGCAGGACTAGTTTATTTTTATTTTCTTGTGAAGATGTGTGTATAAACAAAAACACGAGAAAGTGTTAAATTTTCAAGTTTTTGAATTTTTTTATCAAGATATGTGTATTTACAAACAAAAAATGTTAAATTTGCGAGTTTTTCAATTTTTCTTGCCGTGATGTGTGTATTAACTCACACACAAGAAAATGTTATATTTTCGAGTTTTATTTAATTTTCTTGTCAAGATATGTGTATTAACACACACACACACACAAAATGTTACATTTGCGATTTTTTTAATTTTTCTTGTCAAGATGTGTGTATGAGAACCCAAAAAAAAAATGTGATATTTTCGTGTTTTTTTTAATCTTTTTGCCAAGATGTGTGTATTAACACACACACAAGAAAATGTTAAAATTTTGAGTTTTTTCTGTAAATTTTTTGTTCTTAAGTTTGCAGGACTAATTTTTTATTTTCTTGTCATGATGTGTGTATTAAGAAACACATAAGAAAATGTTAAATTTTTGAGTTTTTTTTAATGTGCTTGTCAAGAAAAGTATATTAACACACATACAAAAAAGTTAAATTTCGAGTTTTTTTTTTAATGTTTTTGTCTAATATGTGTAATAACACACACACACACACACACACACACACACACACACACACACACACACAAATGTTTAATTTTGGAGTTTTTTTAATTTT
Organism: Thlaspi arvense; assembly: GCA_911865555.2. NCBI lineage: Eukaryota > Viridiplantae > Streptophyta > Magnoliopsida > Brassicales > Brassicaceae > Thlaspi > Thlaspi arvense. Next base: position 67,081,143 of record OU466860.2, read on the forward strand.
CATGCCAAGATGTGTGTATTAACACACACACAACAGAATGTTAAATTTTTGAGTTTTTATTTTATTTTTCTAGTCAAGATACGTGTATTAACACACATACACAAATTGTTAAATTTTCAAGTTTTTTTAGTTTTTTTTTTACACACATTTTTTGTGTGTGTTAATACATGTATCTTGACAAGAAAAATAAAACAAAAACTCAAAAATTTAACATTTTATTTTTTGTGTTAATACACACATCTTGGCAATAAAATTAAAAAACTCGAATATTTAATATTTTTGTGTGTTTGTTAGTACACATATCTTAACAAGAACTTTAAAAAAACTCGAAAATTTAACATTTTCTTGTGTGTGTTTATACACACATCTTCGCAAGAAAATAAAAAAACTCCAAAATTTAATATTTTTCGTGTGTTTGTTAATACACAAATCTTAACAAAAAAATAAAAAGAAAACTGAAAATTTTAAAATTTTCTTGTGTGTATGTTAATACACATATCTTGACAAGAAAATTTAAAAAATTAGAAAAGTTATTATTTTTTTGTGTGTAATAGACACATCACCTCTTGAATTTTGGTTTTGTTTGATTCGGTCACACTAGACTTGATTTTGGTCAATGGTCATAATAGTATCGAGTAGGTTTATAAACTAATCTCGGTTCTGTTTTGGTTTACGTTTCCGGTTGGTTTGTGTTATGAACCCCTTGTTCAGTTTAGATTCTGAACATTTTGAAACTTGGTTGTTGTGTGTTTTCAGCTCTTCTCGTTTGCTGATTCAAACCCAAATGCAAAGCTTTCTACATGTCATCTGGTTACTCGGTATAACCACTTTTGATATGATCTCTTCATTTTCCTTATTTGAAAATCTCCAACTCTCTTCTTTCATTGACTTTTGCGTCAATACTAAAATGTATCTAATGTATAATCTTTTGAAGGATGGGCTTCTTTGTTTATACAAAGTCGAAAAATCATTTTTTTTTCTTCTAAAAACTGTGTAAAAATATTTTCCAAATCTTTGTGTAAAAGATTATAGGGAAGAAGATGAAGGTCATCAAATTTCTCTTTTTTAATTTACATTTTCCCTTTTTTTTTTTTTTGGAAAAACATTCTTACAACTATGAAAAACATATTGTGTTTTCACCTCTTCTCATTTGCTGACAAGTACACTGATTCAAACCCAAATGCAAAGCTTTCTACATGTCATATCGTTACTCGGTATAACCCCTTTGAGCAAAACCATTTTCTTTAGCTTTTAAAAAATGTAGCTGCTCGTCGACAAAATGTAACCTATGAACGACCCACTAGTAAACGAACATAATGTAATGGGCCTAATGGCTGTCGTTTCTTGTTGGGGATACCAAAACAAACAACAAAACGTTTAATAAGTCTCAAGACAAGTAAAAGGGATAATTTGTTTCAAGACAAGTAAAAACGGAATCAAAAGATATTTGAGAAAAAGAGAATGGGGCTTATATCGGCTACTTGGACCGCCGTCTTATCTTTCTACTTGGACCGCTGTCTCATGCGCTTCTTCCACTGCAAAAATGTTCAACTCCTTAGATTACAAAATGAACAGGCGATGAAAGAAATGGAGATATCCAAAAGATATTGTTTCCCACTAATGATCGTGTTGCAGATTCTCTATACAATTTGCATGCAAATCTAAACATAAATGTGCTGGATGGGGCATCAAAAACATCTTTCAGAACCAAACAAACAAAAGTCGAAAGCATTACAGCTAAACCCACAGATCTCTCGTTTCTGATAAACAACTAACATTGGAAAAGAGATTCACAAGGACAGAACAAAAAACATCCTAGTATGTATCTTAACATCTTATCATCCTACCATACAAGCACCGATGCACTCTACATTTATTCCTCTATTTTTACGTACATCAAGATTATCTAGCAAAACTGAATCAAATGCGTAAGAAATCGTGGAAGAGATGGTACCTTCGCCCTCACCTATGCATGCCACTTCTCACCAATCATCCTCCTCTCCGGCCGCGTCAGCGTTAAGAGCAAATCCAATCCGATATCGTCCAAAATCGAAAATAGTATGATACTTTCTGATGAAAGGCACTCCAAGAGTGCTGTAGATAGGAAACAAAAATAATAAACGCTTAAATACTACTATTACTTAGTCTCTTTATCATCTAAGAAACACTAATCTAATCAAACTTACAGATATGTGGCACCTCTCATAGGCTTGAAGATGGTACGGATACCAACTTCAACATTACCCACTGTGTACTGCAATAATTCAAAAGGTATACTTCTCTCCTTATAATTTGAGAATTAATTGCTTGGATGAGTTTCATTTTGTTTTCCTATATAAAATGGCAACTTGGAAGTTGGAACTTAGGAGACAGATTGTCACGTTTAAATTTGATTTGGCTAATCAATACAAAACTTGATTAGGATTTGGATTTGGGAGAGACGATGGGATTACTGTAGGCCCAGTTTCGTCCTTCGATGCAATCTTTTTTTTTTTTTTTTTTTTGGTAAAACCTTCGATGCAATCTTCTTCTCTCGTTTCGTTTCTATACACACAACACACTTCTCTGGACCAGCCGTTTTTTACATTTTCATTTTTAATTTCCTTTTTTCTACCATCTTTGTGTGCCACGTGTTTTGTCATTTCGATTCTATGGTCGCCGCACCTTTTGCTTTCGTCTTCTGCCCTCTCCCCTCCTCCTTTTGTTGTATCCTTTGGGTCTTTGGGCCAAACTTTCCATTCTCAATAAAATATAAATTGGGTCTGGAAAGCCAAAGCCCGTTTAGTCAACCCATCTGCTACAATGTTGGTGTTATGAATATAATAGCTTCTCATTGCTGGCATTTGTGCGCCTATTTTCTAGTTATTCGTATAATATCCTTTGCAACTTTATTTCTTTGGGCCAAATTTTCCATTCTCAATCAAAACTAAATTGAGTCTGGGTTGAACAAAACCAAAGCCCGTTTAGACCCATCTACTACAATATTGATGTTATGAATATAATAGTTTCTCATTACTGGCATTTGTGGGCCTATTTATGAAAATTTTCTAGTTATTCGTATAATATCCTTTGAAACTTTATTTCTTTGGGCCAAAATTTTCCATTATCATTAAAAATTATATTGGGTCTGGGTTGAATAAAGCCAAAGCCCGTTTATATCCATCTGCTACAATATTGGTGTTATCTATCTATACTAAATAAAATGGACTATTTGAGGCTCTTCAAGTCATTCACATCAGCTTTTCAAACTACTCTAAAAGGATGCCACATCAGCAATATTAAATTAACTTTCTTTGCTTTGAAATAACATAGAGACTACTCTAAATATATATTCACATTATCACAAAACTCAATCCTAAAAAGCAAACTTTTAATCGAAAAGTTCTATCGTTTCTTCTCCCCTCCTATTATTAAATAATCAGTCTTTACCAATTTTCCTTCCGCACAACAATCTCATAGATCAAATTCGGTTCCTCTTCCCTTCTTATCTACTCAATCTATCTACGAACACAACAGACTCACTAAAAAAACTTACACCAAATGATTCCTATAGAGAAAACCCAGGAAATAATCATTAATCACCATTCACAAGGACAAAACTTTGGTGGAGAATCAAGTTTCCAATGTTGACAGCACCTTTATCCATGAGGAGAAAGACGAAGGATTCAACAGAGGAAAAACCAGACCAAAGCGGGTCAAAAAAGCACGTAACCAGCAAACCAATCCGAAGAGTTAGTAACGGAGTTTCCCGATTTTCATGCGCATAGCAATAGTGTGGTGACGAGGTGGGTTGATAAATAGTGTGGCCAGACTAATCCAAAACCATACACTGAATCAGATAAATATTATTGATGATGACCGTATATACTCTGAATCTCTATCCAATTTAATAACGTGTACATACAAAACTCATGTTTTAGTCTGTATGTTTGTAGGAAAGTTAGATCTTTAATTATTCTTCTGAAAATAGTGGTGAGTTTTTATTTACAGCGGAGGCAAGAGATTTGTTCGTCTGTGAAACTTTGATGTATATCACACAACCCTCTCCTTCATTTTCTCACGGTAAGTTATTTCTATCTGTATATATGTAATATAGTAAACCTGCATTTAGAAAGTCAGTATGTTACTTATAAGTGCTATTACTTGCACCTGCTGCAGACAATGATTGTCTCGCTTTAGACTATTATTTGTGAATTTTCTTTTAAGGGTTAGAGTTGATTTTGCAAAAATTTAAAACCTTCGGCCAAATCCACTTTACTCACAAAGATATGTTAGGTATGAGTTTTTTTTTTTAATTATTTTTTTATTTTTGTGTTCACGTGGGTATTGATTAAGATGACATTTTTCATAATTTCCAAACTTAAGATACGTACTGAAAATTACAAATAGTATAGTTTTTATATAATTGATGTTAGGGAAAAAGATCCTTACCAGCGCAAATACAAAATATGCAATTCAATGTGGTGAAGTGACTGTTTTTATAAGACCATTCATAAACTTCTATCTTAAAAGCTTTCATTCTTATCTTTCTTTTTGCTTGGCTGTGTACACAATATTAAAGTAGTGCATGGATCACACTAATAACTTAACTAATTGGAGTAGTTGAAGTCTAAAAATATAGAAAATTGATGTTAATGGCAAACATCTAAAACTGTTGGAAAAAATATAGATATGGCAACCCGCAAATGCACTGATTTTATATTTGAAGTTTAATCTTCAGAGAAAAAAAAAGCAAAAGTAAATTTCAAAAGAAAACCAGTTTCGTGTTCGAGTAGGCAGCTCAATTGTTCAGATTGCTCAGAGAGTATGGATGATGATAGTTTCTAAATCCTAAACATTTTACACATAAATAAATGATGAACTTCCATAGAGTAAGGATGTTAAAGACCGCAAAGAATAAAAGGTTTCGTGAAATATTATTATAACAACAATCATATTAACAAAGTGAAATTATCGATATGACAAAGTGTTAATTTGAAGGGAATACTTGAGACCGTATAAATGTATGGCACATGGGTAGATTATGATTAAAGAAATTGTGGGTATGTGAAGAACAACGAACCTCAAATATATAAACAACATTGACAAGGACTGAATTCTGGACACAAGCTCGAAGGTGTTAGTTAGAAAAAGAGAAAGAGTACATTCTTATGTGCATAAAAGAAGAAAAAGTAAAAACAAAATAGATACATGAGTTTGATTATACAGCAAGGTTTCACAAGTAACGTAATATATAAGTTAAGTTTATATTGGAAAGCAAATATGTAAGCTAAATTTTTTTCATTATTTACTGTCTATTAATTTTTTTTAGATTGAAAAACGACTGTGATTGATCATATGGTTGGTAGGCTGTAGATTTTTAATTTTCATTTTGCTGAAGTAAATAGTAAAAAAATGACCGTGACTTTAGAAAAAAAATGTTAGTGTTTATATACTTTAGAAAAAATTAATCTAACAATAAAATGTAAAGACAAATTATGTGAGTGTTTTTACGACAACTTTTATAATTTTAAAGATTTATAAATCAGTAAAATTTTGGTTGGCTAATATATGACTTTTAAGACTTTTTTAAAAGTTGTTTTGCTAATCAGAACATAATATAAAATTGTTTTCTAAAAATAAATTACTAAAAGTTAAAATTGTTTTTCAACTTTATTTTTATTTATTTGGTTTAACACTTTTTAATGGAACAAAGCAATCTACATTTTTGTGAAAAACAAATTTGTTTTTTACAAATTTATGTTTTTTCCATATAATCAATAATAATTCTCTATAATCAATTATTAATAATTAAATATTTATTTCTAAAATCTAAATAAAAATATATATTTAAAAACAAATCCGCGCATAGCGCGGAGCATACCCTAGTATTAAATAAAAGGAACTATTTGAGGCTCCTTAAGCTATCCACCTCAGCTTTTCAAACTACTCTAAAAATATGACATATCAGCAAAAAATAATAATACAAATTCCCACTTTAGATTTTTTTGAAATACACATAAAGTAAATAAATAGAACCAAAATTAATATAGTTAAATACAAGAGTAAATAAAAATAAATTATTATTTTTTAAATCAGTAAAATAAATATTATTTAAATCTATAACATCAATATATACTCTTTTGTTTGTAATATAACAAATTAACAATAATAAAAATTCTCACTTTAGATTTTTTGAAATACACATAAAATAAATAAATAGAACTATTAAATTAATATAGTTATTAGCGAAAACTAAATAAAACTATATATCATTTTAATCAGTAAAATAAATATCATTTAAATCTGTAGCATTAATATATACTCATTTTTGTCACTAAAATTAATATAGTTACTAACAAAAATAAATAAAATTAAAATATCATTTTTTGAATCAGTAAAATAAACATCATTTAAATTTATAGCATCAATATATACTTCTTTTGTTTGTAATATAACAATAATAAAAAATTTCACTTTATATCTTTTGAAATACACATAAAATAAATAAATAGAACCACTAAGTTAATATAATTATTAGGAATAAGTAAATAAAACTAAATATCATTTTCTAAATCAGTAAACTAAATATCATTTAAATCTGTTGCATTAATATATACTCCTTTTTGTAATATAGTGAATATATTGGACAATAAATTGCGCTAAAAAATTAAATAATAGTTAATAGAACCAAGATTACAAAATAATAATTTCTAAAATAAAATTTAAAATATTTACAAATTATAAAATCTAAAACATTCACCTTTTAGAAACATACAGATTAAACATCATAGTACGTTAGATTATGGCAACCAACAAGACAACATAAATTATAGGAAGCTTTTCAAAGCATCTATCTATATGAAGATTTCGATCATTGTTACTATTTACATTGTAGAAAATGATAGACAAAAGAAGAATTTTATGCATTGATATTTATTCAATGTGTGACTTGGTTGGCTTAAGGTAGTCAAGTTACTACAAGCGATACATGTCAACACATGAGTTAAACAGTTTATAAACAAAAATTAAGTTTTAGATGACAGTTAATTTTTATATATATCAAGTTAGTAAATTCTTAAATTAAATAATAATGTATTTTTGAGAAAATAATATACACATTTTTATGTAGAAGAAAATGTCTAAATATTGTTAGCAATCTCAAATACAAACAACACTCAATATTCTAATCTCTTATAAATTTATAAAATAATTATGATTCATATAAATAAAAACAATATTTACATAGTATAAAAAATCACAATCATATTAATAAAATACAATAGTAACATCTCTAGTGAATATAATAGCTTCTCATTGCTGGTCTTGTGGGCCTTTACCCTATTTTTCTAGTTATTCGTATATCATCGCATATTCATTTTATATCCTTTTAGACATTATTTCTTTGAGCCAAATTTTCCATTCACAATAAACATTAAATTGGGTCTGGGTTAAACAAAGCCGAAGCCCGTTTAGTCAACAAAGCAGAAGCCGTTTAAATTGGGTGTTATGAATATAATAGCTTCTCATTGCTGCACTTTGAGGGCCTACTGTCTTCAACAGTTTGTACATTTAGGCCCACCAGTTTCAATAATCATCTAAAAGCTAATATTTGGGACATTAGGTCCATTGGTATCTACAGACCTATTAGCACTACAAAAATGCATTTTAACAGAGCAAAAAAAGGTTCAGATGTATGATTTAAGCCACCCAGTCATGATCTGAAGATAAAGATGATGTTGTTTTACTATCTTATCCAGAAAAAAGGTATTTGGATGCACAACAAAAACTACAAAATATAAACTAAATGGTAGTAAATACGAAACCTAAATAAAAGAAATGCTAAAAAAGTATAGTGGGATTTATTAAGTCATGATCTG